>VZSF01005923.1:0-72087 GCA_013398295.1 Chionis minor | reverse complement strand
CCCGGCCCCAGCCCCCATCCGCCCCCGCGGGGCGCCCCCAGCCCCGCTCCGCCCCGCTAGGCCCGGCCGCGCCCCGGCTGGCGGCTCTTCCCGGGGGGAGCCGGGCACCAGGTCTGAGCGTCTCCCTGCAAAAAGCGGGCTTAGCCCGGCTCTGGGGCGGTCTGGCGGGTCGTGTCGTCCATACGCTGAGGTTATGCCGCCGTCGGGACCTTTTTCTGCCAAGAGCAGCACCTGTATGTGAAGAACGCACGTATGTACTCGGGTGCCCCCCCAAGCCCCTGCCTTGCTTGCGGGAAAACTGGGGGCAACCACAAGAAAAAGGCGAACAGTGCTTGTCGGCTTCGTGTCCTGAACACAGTGCCTGGCGGTGGATTCCTCCCGTTATTTTCTTAAATAAAAGAGGTGCCGATACGAATCTAGTGTCGGAGGGTATCTCCTGCTACAGAATAACGTTCGAGGAGTGGATATTTTTGGAAAATATTACTACTAAATTGCTGTTGACTAATGAATGTGAATAATGCTTGATACGGACTGAAATTCTTCTGTTCCTTTTACGAGAGGTCTCCACGTTTTTAGCAACAAAATCATTTCAAGATTTTTTCTCCAAGACGTTATTTTAGATTTAATTCCTAAGATCTTTTATTTATCTTTCTCGTGGCAATATGCCATGGACAACTAATAAAGTTCTTCTGTGTAAACTACGATCTTACAGAACTACATGTCTTTAGAGGCACATGCAAATAATTTCTCTTCTTATTCTAGGCAAGTTGGTTGATATAGATTTGGTTGTCCATAGAATCACTGCTACTGTCCCAAGCATGGTACCTCTGGGAGTGCAACTCAAAGCAAAATAAGTACATAAAACCTTAATTAAATTGGAGATCATGATCATATTGTCTTCTCTGCATCCTCTTAGCGTGGGGCAAATAGCTCCAGATGCTGCATGCCAAACAGCCAGCATGTAAACCATGATTGATATATGGTTAAAATCATCCTTTGAGACTAAAAGCTCGATTATATATGGTAATTCTCGCTGCAATTTTTCTAGGTAGTTTAGAATCATACTAAAAGTACATTTCAGATTTGCCTTTGATCTATAGAGTTTATGCTTATAAAATTACAGGCCATGCCCGAAGGAACTAGTTTGCCACCATGTTGCCAAGTCCTAAACTTTGCTAATTATCCATTAAATCTTTGACGTAAAACTTAAATGAGCCTGTAGCTAGCAAGCATTTGCTCTTTAACTAACCATTAGGGGAGCGTATCAGAAGTGCAATTCCTTGTATGGTATTTCTGCACTTGGGCTGCAAACTCAAAAATAGAGACCTAGGATAATTTCATTTCTCAGCACGCAAATCCTTTATAAGGAAAACATAAACATAATTTTTATCTTGTGTTCTCAGTTTAGTGAAGGGTTTCATATTAGAGGAGTATTTTTTTTTTTGTTTGGTTCATTGGTTCACTTTGAAATTTGTGGCTATTGTTAAAAACTGGGGCAGGAGGTAACTTCAACTCACCCATCTGTAAGGATCTACAAAGCGGTGCTCACATCCGAGCTACCTGTCAAGTTCCCCTGTATAGTCATAGAGATTTGTCTCCATAGTTAATACAGCCTATGGCATTGAGGCTGCAATCTGCCTGGCCAAATGGAACACCTGTTTCAGGATGAGAGTCAAGTAAATAGTCAACACCTGCATTAGAGGAGTCAAATCCCATCCTCGATTTCTTCAGGCAGAATCTTGCACTGAAAACAGACTTAATGTTTAGTTTTGCTCTGCAAAAGTGCCATTGATTGGCTTTGTCAACCCATTACTCATCTAAGAAGTGAAAGAAATAAGAGCTGGCTTACAGAAAGAATGAGTAAGTTTGTTTTATCTGCTGCAAAAATAAATTATTCTCCTGGCTCTTGTGAGAGACCTACTACTACAAATGCAAGTCTGTTCTGCAGTGACATTCCTATCACATTTAGGATCCCCCCCCCCCCCCATATTCTATGCTAAATTTGTCAATTGCTAGTTTGCACCATGTATGCTTGTGCCAGTATTGATTTCTGGCTTAAATATTGTCCTTATTCTTTATCTGTGATGTATTTTAGGCAACACGCATTCTGTTTCAGTATTTGACTTGTTAGCCTAAACAAAGTAGAGTTCTTCTAAACTATCCTTAGAAACTATGCTTTCCATTTCCATAGTTACCATGGCAGCCTTTGTACTTATTCCATGTTAGTTCATATTTCATACATGATCAGGATCTTAAACTGTCCCTCGGATGTGATCTTACTGCATTGCTTAGAGTTCTTTGCCTCTGCTGAGGATATTTCTACTAATACATCTTAGGTTACATTTGCTATGTTATGGTAAGCTTATAGGCACCATGTATATATTTAGCTCCTTTTCCATATCAGTTGTTTTGCAGAGGCAGCAATGCTGATAGGAATTTTTGCCTCTAAAGAGTAACACAATCTGAACACCTTCTGTTCAGAATCTTCAGTATCGCTGAAAAGGACCGAGTAAATATGGCCCTAAACACAAAAGTCACATCTTCCTTATTCACGCTTATTTTATAGAACTGAAATACAAAACTACCATAGACATGACTACCTGTGACCAAATTCCAGAAGGAATTCCAAAGAAGAGAGGTAAAAAGCTCAGACATTAAGCAGGAATATAGAGGTGCCACCTTAGATTCAGACACAGTTTCCAAAAAGACTCAGGTCTCTTTCTGCTGGCCAGTAAAGAGACGGTTTTTCAGTTTTAGGTGGTATAAAAGAGGAGTCTGCCCCCAGGGATAAGTTGTGAGCAATAAGTTATGAGTTTCTGATAAACTGTGAAGACCCATTTTCCGTATTGTTTGTGGGCATAGGTAAAAGTTACAGCTTAGTCTGAATCTTTGGTTGCATAAGGCAACATCTTCAAAAGTGCCCAGAGATGTGGAATCATGGTCTAAGGTTTGAAAGGGTCCTGAATTTCGAAATGCAGGGACGCAGTGATACCAAATCTTTCTGCCAGAAGCTGTCAAGGTCTTTTGCAAAAGAACAGGGGGACTGTACTCGGAGGTCCCAGGTGTATTACTGGTAGGTAAGGTTGTGTCTTTTCCGATGCTCGTGACTGGCAGAGCCTGACTGGTCACACAATAAACTCGAGCCATCTCCTATGGGTAACCCCTGTTTGTCACGCAGCTCCTCATGTGATAGTGATACCTGGGTTTTGATCACCTGAGAGGCACATATTGATCACAGGATATATTTTGTAAAATGCGAGGGGGAGAGGACTCTGCCATTTGGAAATACACATATGGCCATAACAGTTCCCCCAGGTACGGAGGGCGCTGGGGGAAACGGGGTGTGAGTCTTATAAGCAGTTCAGACAGGCCAGTAGGAGCTGTGGAATAAATATGGCTTACTGTATATATCAATATAGAAAAAATCCCTAAACTGAAGCGCTCCAAATCTTTAGTCACTTTGGATAGTGACTCTGGAATGCAGAGTTTGACAATACATCGCCCTCGATCTTTGCAAAGCTGTGCAAATACTTCATTTGGGGCAGAAGTGTCATAAAAGGACTAAGTCCTGTAAAATGATTAGAATTTCATTAACATTTCAAATGCTCTTCACCATTTGAATCCCTGTCACAATGACTAAAATCTTTATAGAAAATCAAAACCTGTTCGGTATCTTTCATCTTAATAATGAACATGGGATAAAGAAGGATTTCCCAAAGTGGCATTTTAATTAATACACTTTGCACTATGACTACCTTCTGGGAATTATGATATGCTTGCACAGGGGGACTTTAAAATTTAAATATTCCTAATAAGCTTTTTCTTACAATTAACACTAATTGAGGACTACAGACAAGAATGATTACTCTCCTACTAAAATAATTCCTCAGTTGAATTACTACAAGAGTGCCTTTTGTTCTTTTTTGGGTTATAGTTCGGATTTATATTCAGGATTGGAGTATTGTGATTTTGCTATCAATCTTTTTAGCAACCCATTTTTTTTCAGTACACTTCTATAGTTTTGTTTGCTGTGGAACTCCCAGATTAGACAGAACAAGACCAGAGGCCATGATGAAAACTGGTGAGCAGTGATGGAGTGAACAGGGTTTGTTCTCTCCAAACATGATTTGCTGAATTTATAAACTTGAGTATAAACTTGAGTATAAACTGTTATTAGAGCAAATGTGATGTAATAATGCCCAAAACACAGATAAAAGAACATTTTAAATTCTAGGATGCTATACTGTTAGATGTATTTTCTCAAGTCAAGTGAGCAGGAGTAGGAGGAGACCTGGGACTGTGACTTTGTCCAAGGCTGTTGTTCTTCAGTTGGATAGCAAACAACAAAAGGAAGACTATTTTTGCCATCAGATAATCTGCTGCTGGAGGAATGCTCTACCTTCTTGATTAGTAATCCATCATTGCCACCAAAACCAGTTGTCCTTCTCTGACGACCATGGTCTCAGCTCTTCGCTCTGTCATCCTTCTCCTCCTTGTGCTGGCGCAGGAGACGTTCGTGCGCTCAGGTGGTTTGGCGACTTACCCAGCTCCAACATGCCCCTGTCTGATCTGTGCATTTCTCTGGCTGCGTGAGCAGCTGTGCCAGCGCAGGGAAGGGAGCCTGCATCAGAACCAGAACGGGTAGCCAGTCTTTGGGGAAGACAGAAGAGACACTTCCATTGGTAGCTTGCGTGGTGTTAAAGAGCAGAGAAAGCCGAGGGGCACTTCAGCACAGCCTGTTGGACACAACGGAAAAATAGGAAAGTTTTTCTTCAGCAAGAAGCCTGAAGATTTGTAAAAAGACTTCAAGTTTTTCATCTCCCATCTCTGATGTTAAATATCCTTCCTGATCTCTGATTTTGTTGTTTAGTTGTGTTTTTGTTGTTTTGTTGTTTGGGTTTTTTTTAATAAACCATGCCCATTAAAATGCCTCATCTTTTTGTGTCGAGAAGCACAAAACCCCCAGCACTTTAAATACAGTCCCGTGTGTAAGATTGGGTTGTGCTGTCTCTAAGGTGCTGTATGAAACCCTAATGGATCCATTACACAAGCTTCACAGGAGCAAATTTTTTAATTATTATTTAAATGAGCTCAAATCCTGTCATGGTTTTGTAGCAGCCATTTCAAAAACAGAAGGGACAAAACAAGGACATCAGGCATTCCTGTTTGTGGTTGAAATATGAACTGTTGAATGTTACCCTTTCTTCTTCCTTGTGTTTTCAAGAAATTCTGACATTTTGCTCCCCTGAATATATGAATGTTTAGAAACTGGACCAAAATAGCAGCTGTGGAACATGCTAAACTCTTAGAACAGCAGGAACTTCTGGAGAAGTCGGTTTCCCAAATTGTTTGTGCTTCTGCCAGACATGTTCTCCCATCAGCATTTTCCCACTCCTCCAAGTACCCCCATACTGCCCCCTGAGTAGAGGGGAGAAACCAGAGCTTCGGAAGACAGTGGGACCAAATCCTTCTTGTTCAGGGTATGGTGCCAGTCTCCTCTAATTAGGACAACAGGTTTCTTCTGCTACCTAAGGTGTGCTTGTGGTATCTTAAAGCCGGTACTGAGAAGCTGAAGTTTCAGGATTGAAGAAACAGGACAATTATAAAGTTCTTTGCTTACGTGCTCCTTACATATTACGTATTTGCTTACGTTTTCTCTTTTAAAGCAGGATTGCCTGTGTACCACCCCCTCATGGCCCCAGCCGCACCTTTCTGCCTGAAGAAGCGTTATTTACTTTGCAAAACCAATTCAGCAATTCCAAACTTATGCATTGAGCATAAAATTCTGGTCTTTTATGACTCTGCATTTTTATGCCGAACTTCCAAATTGCGCAACACACACACACAGTTCTTCTATATAATGTGCTTCCAAGTCCTGATTAGAGACATAGTTCAAGTTTCATGGCATGTAGTACCTCCGCTGCTTTCTTATTTCCATATATTGGCACTTGCAACCTATGTAACAGTCTTCAAATGTTGGGGTGTTAGTTTTCACAGTTCTACTAGCAGGGTAGTTCTTAAAAATTGAGTGGGAAAATCAGAGTACAGAACATGTAAGCTAAACAGATTGACTTTTAGTAAATCCCCTGCACTATTTGTGCTTCATTTCCAACACACTTCTGCTCTTCAGCTTGTTGGTTTAGGACATGATCATGTTTTCTAAGGCACAGCACAAACCAGAGCCTAGAGATTACTGAGAAACAAAGCAATGCTGCAAAGCTGATTTTGCAAAGCCATTTTATATGAGGGAGTTTCATAAAGCACTTTATGTGTTTCTGTTCCCTAAGTGCTTGCTTAGAAGATGGACTTCGCTGGTTCAGCATGTAAGAATTTGTTGCATCTATGCATTGTACAAACAAATTGACCACACATTCTTCTTGAATTCTCCAAATGCCTTGTATGGCAATTAAAATTAAAATTAGACATATGTACCGTGGTCCTGTGGATGGGATAAGGTGGTTTCACCCTTTCAGGACATTTTTTCTTTAACTGAGACATTAAAATAGCACTGCAATTTAATCTGTATTTATAATAACTTGTAATTTTATTGTGTTTTTCTTCACTATTCAGAGGAAAAGGTCTTATTAAATAGTCGTAAGAGTAGAATTTATTGACTGAACTTAGTTTTTGTTTCAGAATAAAATATTTTGACATATTGGTTTCTTTTTTTATTTACCACTTAGGATACTCAGCTTCTTGCCATTTTCTGTCCCAGAATGTGATCTCATGATTCTTCTATTCTTAGACAAAAATCCAGACAGATTATGCAGTGCATATCATCCCTTATCACCTTGCTATATGTGACTAAATTTGCACATTTGCAGTTCTCTTTGGGAGTATATAGCCATGGTGTCCTGGTTTAAGAGACACAGGACTAATTTGTCTTCTAATGCTTGGGGCAACTGCTCTTTTAGAAGAGTCTACTCTCTGAATTAGTGAAAATATTTACTTTGTAGCCAGCTACGGTGTGTGGGTTTCAAGGTCTCAGTGTTTTTGAGCTGGCCAGGTGCAGGGGTGAGAAGGAGCAGGACCCGGGCACTGACCCAAGCTGGCCGGCAGGATTATTTCATAGTGTGAACATCCCATTCAATATAAATTAGAAAGTTTGCTGCAAAGTGCTCTCTCTCCCTTGATGGCGATGATCCAGAGAACTTGCCCCAGTGCTGGACCCCTGAGCCCTTCCTTTCCTCCCGAAGCCATAGCGCTCCCAGGGACCAACATTTGCTGTCAGTGCTGGGAGTGCACGGCTGCCTGCTGATAGGATGGGCTGAGTATAATCCTGGTGTATTTTATATTGCTATTAGGACCAATACTGGTCCTTTAGTATTATTAATGTTAATTATTTAGTCTTATCCTATTCAATCTGTATTTCAGCCCTCATGTTTTTCCTTGTTTTTCCCCAATTCCCCTTCCTGGGTGGGGAGGGGTCACCAGGTGATAGAATAATTGTCTCAACAACAATACATTTTTGTGTGTTTCTCAAACCAAAACACATGGACACGGTGGTAAAACTCCTTCTTAAAACAAAGGATTTTTACATAGTACAGTGCGTATTATGCATAGCAAAGAAGGAAAACATTAAAGTTTTGTCTAGTTTTAGATGAACATTTAGTTTCATCTGATCCATGTGTCATTAAATTGGATGGGCTTTCCTTAAGTTAAACAAAAAGAGCCCAATCAATGAATTCTCCAGGCCAGTTTTAGTTGCGGCTGATCTCCTAGTGACTGTCTCGTAGTATTTTTCCTTTCAAAGCCACAACCTCACTCCATATGTGCCTTTGCCCTTTCTCCCTCTGTCTTCTCTTACTAGTAGCATTTGATACACGGCCATGGTGAGAATTCACTCTGTTTAATAATGATTTGTGCTTTTTTTCCCCCCGAAATGCCAGGGACCTACACGCCCCATGTTGTTTTCAAGTGTTAAGAAATATCAGTGATTACATCTACTTACGGGGTGGGGTGAAAATTGGCTCTGCAGCCTCTCTAACACCCAAGTCAACAGAGTATTGCGATAAATGGATTTTTAGGTATAGATCAATATACTGAAAGTTATCAACAAATTGAAAGTTATTATGGTAAATGTGGTGTCTCAGAGCTACTCTGAGATAGCTTTCTCTGTACAAGTTGACTTTGCTATATACGTTAGAATAAAAAATTAATTTCACCATATGGTACAATACCACTGATACTTTCATATTCATGTGAATACTTACTGAATAGTTTTGACACATTTGGCACAGACTAGATTGTAAAACATTATTCATGATAATTAATAGTTGCTCATGAGTGACTTTAATAATTACTGTAAGTTCTAATACAAAGAACTCATACAATGTTCCACTTTAATGTGGATTTACCACCTGGCACGAAGGGGTTTTTTCCACATCTTTATAAAAAGCCACCAAATATACATGGGGTCCAACAAGTAACACAGAAATATTAGTCAATGCTTTCAGTTTGGGCAATGAGCCCATCATACTGATGGCATCATACTGAGCTAAGTCAACAACTGGTCTGTGGCATACTTCCATTTTTAATCACAGAATTCAGAGACAGAGGGGACACGTGCTAGCACAGAATTATTTTCATAATGTATTCTTAAATACTTTGTGTTATTTGATCAAACTGTAGAATTTGGAAGTGCAAAAATCTTTTGAGTATTTGATTCACTGGAGGGTATTTTATTAGACATAGATTAACGTTTCCATCTGTTCTTTGGCTACCTATGAAATTTCATATTGATTTAAAAGATTTGCATACATTGGTCTCAAAACTGAAATTGAGTGAAGAGTTCCATTTTTATCCAATACTCCAAGATGCACTTTGAACTCAGAACCTGAATTAAACTGATCTTTGCTCTATGATACTCAGTCTAAAACAATCTATTTAGATATAGAAGCTATTACGATTATGATGATAATGGTCAGCAACTAAGGAAGTCTTTTGATCTCAAACTGTTACTGACACTGGCAGTGTAAGTCATGGAAAGGGAAAGTGAAAACACACAAAAAAATCACAAGCAGAATTAAGAGTTGAAATTATGTCCCCTGACTCTTACTCTCAATCAGCTTTCTTTTGCATGAAGAAAGCTAAATACTTGCAAAATAAAAAATTAAATATGTGAGTTTGGCTTTTATTTAATACTGGATGCCAAAGGAGATTTTAAGAGAATATTCCACATTGATTACAACACTGTTTATGATTGCAGTAGGGTGGGGTGGGGTTTTTTTGTTTGTTTTCCTTACACCACTTTCTTGTCATTCTTGAGGAGTTTGTTGATTTTAAAGGGGATTCAATTTTATTTTCTCAACAGAAAATATATAAAATAAGGTTAAGATAAAATGGGCAGGGTAAAATTCCTCAAAAAAATATTTTTCATTTTGTGTGCATGTACATCCACATCTCTTATCTGCCTCTTCTTCGTCTTTAACCCATGAACATGTTTTAAGTACTCGGTTTAGTAGATTTTTATGTCCATTTGGGAAGGCCATTTAGATCTTAAATGTATCAGACAGTGCCAAATATTGTCAATTAAAATGCGAAGGAGTTACTCAGGGGTCAACCGTAGGCAGTAATGAGAGAAAAAAATCGGTGTTTTGCTGGCAGGCACTGCTGGTTTCCCCCCTCCTTATTGATTCCTTCATTTAAGTTTTCTTTAAATACTTTTGGAGAACTGATCCTTTGAAAGGTCTGGTTAAAACTGAAAAGGAGAAGCAAGGAAATAAAACTGACCTTCAAGCCCAAATTTGCATTTTTTGTATATGATTTTTGTGTGCATCTGACTGCCTCTAAGCCAGCAAAAATCTTTTACAGCTCTAGTCGACCAACTTGTTACAGCTCCCGACAAATTCACAATACAATATTCTATTTCCTACAGCTCCAGCTGCCTCCCCGTGGTTCTAGGGCCCATGTCATCCACTTTGCACCAGTACGAAATTTGTGCTTTTTGTGGACCTAAATTCATTGGCTGTAGAACAGAACTGCAACCGGCAATTCAGGTAGAAACCCCACTGAATCCTATTACTCCTTTGGATACCTTAAAATCAGTCACTTGTGTTTCTTTCTTGGCATGACTTTCTCTGGATCTTTCAGACTCCTATTTTCTATGTCCTCTGTCCAAATTTTCAAGCTCTTCTCTGCAAATCTGTTCTTACAAGAAGAATTCCTCCTGCCACCTCAGTTTCTGTTCCTGTTTATTGCTTCCTTGTGGTTATTTATTATTGCCCTCACTGATTTCTGTAGTGTAAACACAACCAAATGAGGGCAGCTCCTCGTTTGCATCTCTGGTCCGGCTTGGATGACTATGTGGCTGTTATTCCTTGTATGCAATTTATACACCATAAACAAAATTTGGGAGACCAAAGCCAGAAGAGACTTGACTACTTGTACCTACTTTTTTCTGCAAACTAACTTAAGCTAAAATTGCATACGAATGTGATTTGACCTTGTAAAAGGAGATTCTTGGGCATCTCAAAGTAGCCCAAGTTCTCATGTCCATCCAGCCTCAGACATAAAATCCCCATATGCAGTTGGGATAGAAGGAAGCAGTTCAGGCAGGCTTTGGGTGCCAGGGCCATTTGCACTTCAGATAAATATGTGACTACATGGGCTTTAAAGAGCACACAGTAATGCAGACAAATGCAGTTTTGCTTCGGGCATTGTGGCTGAGTCACTGTAAAGCAAGCCCCGTTTGTGTCTTACAAGTCAGCGCTCTGCATACCAGCCGAGTTTAGCCTTTAGTCCGCATTTAAACACGGACATACCCTCCCCACTGACCAGTCCTACAACATTAAGTTACCTCAAGGCTTGGTGCCCTTATGGCAAAGAAGGCTCACGGTGGCCTGGGCTGCATTAATGAAAGCATTGCCAGCAGGTCAAGGAAGGTCGGTCATCCTGCTGCTCGACTCAGCGCGGGTGTCGCGGAAGGAGCGATGCATTTCACTCCTAGACAGGAGCAGCAATTGATATAAAACAGGGATTTAACAAAGTTTGATGGTAAATGTGACAGTGATTTAAAAAGATTTGAGGTGACAAGGCACACTTGGCTATTTACTGCATAGAGGACCAGGTCAGACAGTGAGTTAAAAAAGTTCAATGGTAAATGTGACGGTATTTTAACAAGATACAATGGCAAGGCACACTTGGTTATTTACTGCATAAAGGACAGGGTCAGACAAAACTGAGACAGGGAGGCCCTCCCGTTGAGCCAGTTTCAGAAAGGACCCCCTTGCTTTCTAAACTCCTCCTCAGAGAGGAGTCTAGGTGCAGCTGGATCTAATCCTAGTCCCAGATTTGGTCAATGTTTATGCCTAAAGGATTATACATGCGCAATCAATCCTTTATATCACTTAGATAAGATTTCAAAGTTTAGCATGCTGTTAGTCACTCATCAAGGATCTGTTGTGGCAAGGAATCTCTCAGCCTTGAGGAGTAACCTTGAGGGCATCCCTACTCCAAGGGAAATCCTGGTGTGCAGCCTGCTGCCATTCAGGAGAGCTCAAAGGGCTCTTGGGCTATTCAGTATTTGTGGGGGTAGGATGATTGACCTATAGTCATATTTGCATATTGACCACAGAACCAGCATTGCTCAAGCTAGCCCTTGGCTACTGTTATCTGCCTCCCCAAAACCACGCTGAGCCCCAGATGCCGCCATCATGACTACATGCACCTGTTGTGACCACCACGGGTGGTTATCACTTGGGTAGGGTTACAGGACATAAAGATCAGGTTGTCACCTGCAGAGGGGGGAGCACACCGTCACAACTGGTGAGGCCACACCTGGAGTGCTGTGTCCAGTTCTGGATTCCCCAGTACAAGACATACATGGACATACTGGCCCTTCTAGCAAAGGGCTGTGAAGGTAATGAAGGGACTGGAGCACCTGTCCTATGAGGAAAAGCTGAGAGACCTGGGACTGTTCAGCCTGGAGAGGAGAAGGCTCAGGGCAGATCTCATCCATGTGTAGAAATACCTGAAGAGAGGGTGCAAAGAGGACAGAGCCAGGCTCTTTTCAATGGTGCCCAGTGAGAGGACAAGGGACAATGGGCACACAATGAAACACAGGAGGTTCCTTCTGAACATCAGGAAACACTTTTTCACTGAGAGGGTGACTGGGTACTGGCACAGGTTGTCCAGGGAGGTTGTGGAGTCTCCTTCCTTGGAGGTATTCAAAAGCCACCTGGACATGGTCCTGGGCAGTCAGCTGTAGGTGGCCCTGCTTGAGCAGGGAGTTTGGACCAGATGACCTCCAGAGGTCCCTTCCTACCTCAACCATTCTGTAGTTCTGTAATGCATTCCAAACACACAAGTTCAGCACAGTTCCTGGCAGAGTCTGTACGTCCCCTTGCACTACTATTTCCATGTTAGAACTAGAGTGTATTGTGGATAATCTCTTAGGTCATTCAGTTTCCCATGTTCAGACCCCAAACTTGCACCTTGGATTTGAAATACCATTTTAGCTCTTCCCAGTTCTGTGCTTCCCTGTAAGTCCTCCCTAGAAATCTCAAATGTAATTTCCATCAGCTGATGTGTTTAATCATCTGTTATCTTAATCGGTCATCGTTTGTGTATTTTATCCTATAGTTGTCTGTATGCCAGTTCAGTTAATATGCTTGATGCATAAACATCTGGTAATTGCTAACAAAATGATTATTATTTTTGCCATAAACAGAAACAAAAAGTAGAAGCAAATGCTGCCACTGACATTCTTTGAGGTAATTGCTTTTCTCTTGCCAAGGGTATACAATTACTGTGTAGCTATTTTTGTGTATAACAGATTTCTCAATTCTAGTAGAAGGGCTGAGGTCCCTATTTCATATCTATGGAGATATGGATCAGCATGCAGAATCCTGTTTGATACCATGATTTACAGGAGCTCTGCATTGCTCCTATTTGCACTGTGAATTCAGACACCTGTACTTGCTATCAAAATAGCATATGCACACCCTGCAAGGCAAATTCTCCCCTTTTTTCTTTGCTTAAAAGAAAGAATTTCTTTCCAGGTCCCATCACAAGGCTTGTGTTTGCAGCTCTAAAACTCCAGCTGTTCCCAGTCTGAGGAAACACCATTTTAATAGAAAACATTGTTTAGTTATGAAACATCCCCATTAATCCTATGGATCATTAAAACACTATGAAAAGAGCAGAGAGGCCGAGTTTGTATGCTGCTGCCATGCTGATGACTGATGTCCTTATCCTGCTGTCAGTGATTCTTTGGGGAGTGATATTGACAGAAACAAGGGTTTCTAAAGGTGTAGAAAATCACACAAGATGATTGTAGGACTTGACAAGGAAACTATGTTGGCTACATTTTCAGAAACAAAGATTCTTCCTTTTCTAGTACTCATTTTTAGCGCCAGTTCTTTTAAATGACCAGTAGAAAGACTTTTTGTGACTGGAAGGACAGCCATAAAAGTAAGAAAAAACTTCTTGGTCCAGCTGGATGCTAATTAATAAAGACTGAAAAGTACTGCCAAACCATGAAGCAAAACTAGGTGACTCAATATGGGCCTGCACTGTCATTGAATATCAGAATAATAAAACAAGGTTATTCTGCCTTTTTCTCACAGCAACTCCGTAATTCCAGTAATATTAATAATAAGAGGGTGTAGATCTTTCTCCATACTTGAGAGTAGGTGAGAAATATCAGTTTTATATGTTTTGATCATGCTGTTTATGGCTATTTATCTCTCTGCTACAGGGCAGAAAACCAGACAGGAATCTTTTTTTTTTTTCCATAAAGTTAGTTCACTTTTTAAATGGTATTATGTTAGCTCTATACAAAAGAACCAAATATGTTTGTATACATATTGTGACTAATGCAGAAATGCTGTGGAGTTTGGTGAATATATTTGTTAGTTTTGGGGTTTTTTTTTTTCACTTTTTAAAGAGGTGAATGAGACTATTGATCTATTATCTTTCTCTGCCTTTCATTTTGTGAGATGTGATTTATTTTTTTTTCCTTACTTAATAACTGAAAGAGTGGTATTGGTTTTTAAAAGATGTTGACCTCAATGCTTGACTTTCTGACTAAAGGAGGTTACACCCACACAACTGGTGTAGAAAAAATGTGCCTCTTTGTTATTAGTAGATGCTAAAGCTCTCTTTTATCCTTTCACATGTTCAGTAGATGCTTCCAAAACCATCAGCCTGAGATCTGACCTCACATTCTTAAAGTTTCTTACATTATTCTTTCTTCTTATAGTTACTCTGCAAACCTCTCCTCCATTTCAAAGAGGATTTTGCCTGAAGGAGTTGTGCAAAAATGCCCCTATGCTTTACTCAAAGATTAATTCCTAAAGTTGTGAAGGTTCAGCTCGGTTAGGAAACTTTTAAGTAGGAGCAGGGAGTGAAACACAGCGATGTGGTCAAATGTCATTTTGAAAACGGTTATGTTATTTACCTGACAACCCTCCTAAAATTCTATGAAGGCCCAGATAGAGTACTCCTTTTCCTTCTTATGCAAGCTATTATAGTAATATATTTAACAACAAAGGCATTCACTCCCAGAGCTTTTTAGTAATGCATGAAGGGATTGCTACATAGTCATATCCTGTTTCTACATTGTTTAATTAACCAGTAAGACTTAATTACTTAGTAAGGTTTATCATTCTCTATCAAAATCTCACTAAAGGGAGCTGAAAAGCATGTATCACCAATTACAATTATTATAAATGTAATAATTTATTATAACTCTTTCATTAGTCAGTCCTTCCAAACTGGTTAGCCTGTGACTTGGTCAGGAAGTGTGAGGAGGACAGATCTCTCTCTGCAGTAACCTGTTCCGAATGAGACTTTACAAAAGTGACAGCAGTAAAGCCTGTGCCACCAGTGACAGTGGAGCCCTTTGGTGTTTGAGAGCCTCCGTCCAGAGAGGACATTCTACCTGACCAGCACTGCTACCTCTCCTGTCTCCTCAGGTCCCCAGAAGTGTGAGTTGCGATTGTTTTGGGTACAGAGCCCAGGCTTTCAGGAGAAGCTTTGTAGGTGTTCTCTCCTTAGTGCAATACAGTCAAGCAAAAGGCTCAAAAACCTTGAGAATAAATGCTTTTCTTAAAAAAGAGGAAGAAGAAGAGACTGTCATGATCTGTGATTGCCTTAATAGGCATCCATCTGTTATGTGACTTCATAGCGTGCTATGCTATGTTGCATCCATCTGCTATATGACTACATAAAAGATGACTACAAATGGCTTTCTGAAGCTCTTAAAGAAAAGTACCTCACTCCATAACTCTGCCTTGCAGGACTTAAAACATAAAATGGGACATGGTGAAGCATAAGAGGGAAAATTCATCTACAATTATTCAGGAAAACAAAAGTCTGACTTGACTGTACAATTCTTGGAAGACGCTTCAGCCTAAGATGTCTGGCTGCATCATGCCTGCCACAGGGCTGCAACAGAAAGCCAAAAGCCTGGTTGCTGTTGGAGAGGTCCAGTCCCACCCGGAGCAGAGAGGTAACAGGTTCTGTGACCAGCAGAATCAGAGACAAAGGTCAATATTTCTAGAACTGGCGTTGCTAACAAGAGACGCTTCAAAAAGAAGAAATGGTCTGTGAAAGCCTGAGGAAAGGTACTCACTGAAGCTGTGAATAGGACATGTCCTTGCCAAAAAATTTAACTGTCCTACTCTACCCTTCAAAATACAGCTGTAAACCAGAAATTGAACCAGAAGCATGGTGTGTGTCAGGTTTTCCAAATCTCTGTGAACACTGTGTGGCTGTCTACTGTGTTCTCTGGCCTTGTAAATGTTTTAATTTCCAAACATCCTCTGTCATCTCTCTGAAAGCATTCAAACCATGAAGAATTCCTCCAACAGATCTCACACATATTACTGTAATTATGTTTAATTGCGAAGCGTATGGTGTTGACAAAGTTACCTTTCACTTACATACTTTGAGTGAAGAAAAAATGTTCCACAACGTGCCAGACATTCTGTCTTAGAAAGGATTTGGTCTGTAGGGTTTAGAAAGGATGGGATGAACCCTCCTACAATACAGCACTGAACTTTTAAATTAGAGGTCCCAGACTTGTAGCCTTGTGCCCCTCAGCACCGCAGGGAAGTTAAAATTTTGTGTACTGGCTCACTGTTCCTACTCATTCCGCCGCACTGTGGTTTCCATTAGAAGGAAATTGCCCCTGCTGGCCTAAAAAGCCTCTGTTCTGGACAATGAGAAAGTCAGGTGTACTGAGGACAGCACTTGACCTTAGCAAATATAGGTAATAAGTTCCAAAAAGCACCATGTCTCAGGTAAAGAGGATTCAGCATATGAGGCTTTCTCCTTTGCCCCTCCTGGTAAAAAGAGGTGAGGGTGAAGTTGAGAGGTGACATCACCCAGGTTTATGGGTATGTCAGCCATCAAGGTGGATATGTCCTCAGGATAAAACTTGGAGAAGATGTCTGTTGCTGATACATACCATTATATTAAATTAATTACTTGCCATGTATTAAATATATGCATATAGTGATTTTATTTTTTACCCTTATATGGATGACATCATGTTTCTATTTGGGTAACTATTTTGTAAGAAAGTCTTGCAGAGTCACACTATGATAAAAAAATGAACTCAAGAGTTTTATTCTTATACCTCCACATAACAACAACAACAACAATAATAATTAATATTCCCTTCTTATGACTCCTCAAATAAAATCTCAAAACTGAATGACAAATAAATATGAGGGGAAGAAAAATAACCAAGGTTTTGTTTGAAGGGCTGATTTTTTTGTTTGTGTTTCCAATTCACTGTTTGGTCTTCAGAACTTTCAAAACAATATGCTATTCTCAGATGCTGCCATATGGCTCAGACCCTGTCAGCAGTAACGATATTGTGTTCGTATGCTCAAAGAAAGAACTGCGCTCTGAAATATCTTTGCTGGATTCCGTTAAGGGTAATTTTTTAGGATAAAGACATTTTGCATAAAAGGAAATCCAGTCAAATGGTGGAACCCCCCCTGGCTGACCTGAAGTAGCAATTATGCAGCAAACATGCCCTAAGAATAAATACATCTATACAGAGATTTAAATCCTGCTAGAATATGAAGCTGATTTACAGCACAGGCTTGATGCAGAAATCACAGGATACAGCTGATTCCTGCTTTCAAAGCTAATAAATAAGTGTAATATTTACTTCAGCACTGTTACTCTAGATTTACATCATAGAACTGAATTTGCCCCAGCAGTCTCACATCTACTCAGGGACAACGTATTGTAGAGACATGGAGTCAAGGGAAAACTTCCACTTGTAATTTTCTTTTTTTAGATGACCACTCAATTTCAGTGTCTGACTTAATTGATTTCTCTATTAATAGTCATAAAATTATGGTATATGTTTCTGTCATACATTCCTGTTTCTATGCATATCAGATATAACTTTCTGCTAAACGAAGCTTTTTTGGTTTTGTTTTTATTTGTTTGAAGCATATTTTCTCAAGGAAGAATAGGTCCTTATTTATAAAGAGTCTTGTCAAAATATTTGTTCAGAATACTGTAAAAGCAACTCCCCAGGTCAGGAAAGGATTAAGTCCAATGACTTTAGATTTTTTTCTACACCTGCCCTTTCCCCTTTCCTCCCCTCCCTGCCCCTGCCTTGTATTCATCCAGTTATATGTTTCTCTTGATAAAATTATGTTTTGATGTTTTTTATGAACTAGGAACATCATACATGAAAAAGGCAGGTTGTGCTAAAAAGACAAAGACCCTAGGATGGGGAAGCAGCACTGAACCGACAACTTCAAAAGCATCTGTTTGTCATTGGCCTCCCCCAGAATCAGCCTGGAATATTGATGCCAGGAGGAAATCTGCTCCTAGATGCCACTGAGATTAGTTGAAGAGTTATGGTTTAGGGGTTTTTATTGTTGTTGTTGTTGTTGTAGGGAAAAATGTTGGTTGTATCTAGATTTCAGCTCAGTAGTGGTTTGTGATCTCTCCTTTGAGAGCTGAAGAGTTAATAAATGTTGGACTGCCTTCACGAGGAGGATGCAACTATTGCAATTCTCTGTCCTCTAAGGATGCCTAGACCGACTCTGGGTTATGGACATAGAAATGGAGTCTACGGAAGCCATGTGCTGAGGACTGAACTACATAGACCTGTGAAGAATACCACGACGTGATGTTTAAGACCTGCTTGTCAGGGATGTAAATCTCTCCCTTTGGGCTTAGGGGTGCTTTTCTCTTTTTTGGCTTGACTGCTATTATTAAGCATGTAAATCCTTCTGAGTAGTTTCCTTTGAAGATGAGCTTATCAATCCTACTCTTTTTCCTTAAAGAAAACAGCGAAGTTTTGGACCCACTGTCAGGTAGTCTAGTGGTTCACCTGGGAGAAGGTAAGGCCTTTAATTTCTTTCTATGCAGTGGGGAAACGCTTTAAAAGGAAGGTTTGAGGGTCTCAGCACCAGAATACTTTCTTGCCTAGAAGGTAGATGATGGAGATTCAAAGCCTCAGACAAAGGATGGGATTTTTTTTGAGCCTTTGATGTCATGGATCAAAGCTTTAATCTGTTGGGAAAAGGAATGGGGAAACAGGCACTGCTGTTTATCCTTTGATAAAATGGTGTCCTAGGAAGACCGGTATTACTGAATTACTGAATTACGGAATTACTGATTAAGACACAGTATAGTGTCATTGTCATCTGGCCTTTGTTTTGTTTCAAATGTGCTTGAGGTACTTTATTTTAACAAATAAAATGCCCCAAAGTTTCTATGGCTTTCAACAGGAAAGGGCAAGAGATCTCACCTTCAACCACAAAGGGACACAGCATCTAGAACTTGAGCTATATTTAGGTCCCTCATACAAGGTTTTGAGTTTTGATTTTAAAAAAATCATCCGGCAAAAGTGATGAATAGCTGTCTGAAAGAGAAGGAATCCAACTTTCTGGAAGAATGAAGCTTTTAGGAGGCAGTTCTTGCCTTGGTAGTCTCATACTCAGTGACTGTCAGAGCCACTAAATGAGCTTAGTCAAAAGCAGTCTCTGTGGGAGAATCCTTCCCTCCAACATTTATTTCAGCTTTCTGGTAAGGATGAGTGAGCATGTCAGTTTACTGCTAAAAGATGGTAACTGAAAGAAAGGGCTTACCTTTTTCATGTGTGAAGCTTCAAGGTTATACGCTGCACCTTCATCTCATGTGCAGTGCATTTGTGCTTCCTTGTGATGCAGCCTGACAGACTGGTTCATAGAAATCACATATTTCAAAGCCCAAGCTGTCAAATTACAACATGAAGGCTTTTAAGATGAAATTGCTTACTTTTCCTGTAATGTATCTGCAAAAGTCTTGGTGTACTATCTTTACTGGAATATAAATGCTAACGTGCTATTATATCCCCATAAGGTACATGTGATCAAGCACACAGCTTGGAATTAAGTAGTTCATCTATTTGAACAAAGACAAAAATAATCTCAGCCTGCCTGGACTAGTTAGGTATTATAATGCTCATTAAAAATGTGTTCTGCTTTTCTCATTGCTGAAACTTAAAAAATAATGACTGAATTATCATGTGATTGTAGTTGGTGAGTCAAGTAATTTTTCTGCTTGAAGAAATTGTCCTGTTCTAGTCATTAGAGATTACAGATATATAATATCTATATGATTATATCTATATAAATGTAGTTAATATATCTCCATATAGTTATATCTATATGCTTTGATGGAGATATGACAGAGATACGGATAAAAAAAAATATAGATACAGATATTTTATTGATGAACCGTGTGGTTCAAGTAACAAGTGGTAAGAAAGGGAGCCTTTCCCTGTTCTGAACTCTTTCAGACCTTAGGTGGGCAAAACCTATTACTCCTGGCTGAGTAGTAGAATAGGTTGATTTTCTTAGGCAGTACGTCTCCATATTATGACAAAAACTCATCAGGTTCTTTCTGAATCTCTTCTAAGTGTTCTCTGGGCTGTAGACAAAACAGCAGAACAACAAAACCTGAATTTTCCCCTTGAGTCTGTTAGCTACAGAGTGCACATGCTTCTCTGAAGAGGCACGTTTCCTATGTAAAAATGTCTGAAAAGCCTTATCATTTTACTCAGAGTCCAAAATGGGCTAATCTTTAAGGTATTAAAAATAGATATCTTAGGCTCAAAGAAGCAATGTATTCAGTCTTCAGAAAGTGGCAAAACAAAGTACAGAGAGAAATGTCAGTATATGATCCAAAACCAGTAAAAAAGGAAACCAGTTTACTAGTATCTATGAAACATGTATTGGTAAAAAAGTAATAGATTATATGTAATGATATTGAATTCTATTAAATATCATGTTCACTTCCAGACATCACCACTGGTCTAATTGGTTATGATAGTTCTGTTATAGTCACTATGCAGCACTATACAAGTCTTAAAATAGAAAATAACATGGTAGTAGATGGAAAGGAAGTATGTTTCAAAGTGATGTATATCTCCCTCCTCCTTCTACCATGTAAGTCTCATCATGTCCCTTTAAAATAAAGTCACTGGCACAACTCAATCCACAGTTTTTACATGTATGAAAAAGTTTTCAAGTGTTTGTGTAAGAATAATTTTCATAATTCGTATCAAATATCACTGAAGGTTTGAAAGTGGAGACTTGGTAGCTGTCTATTACCGCTGAAGGCATTTAATTGTCAGCTCAGTCACATACTATGCAATATTGTTTCTAAAGTAAACAAACTCCAGATGCCTGTTACCAGGATTATTAACATCCTTTCTTTAGAACCTTGCATGACCGGTCAAATTAGTGTATTTTGGGGTACTGCTTTGACTACCATTTCCAAGTTGGGTTTTTTCAGCTCAGTAGATTCTTACAAGTTGAGTAGTAGTATCAATGTGTTTATCAACTGCAACTTCATTGTAAATCATCTTGTGTCTAAATCTGCAAAACCTCATTCACCTGGGGAGAAAATACAGTAGCTGCGCTTTAAATATTTTACAAGTTAAAGTGGTTCATAAAACACAATGATAACTATAGTGAAACTGGTACATATTTTTGGAATAGCTGTTCCCCTTTGGATATGAGCCCTTGCTATCTCATTTCATGAGAAAGGGTAAAATGAATAGAAAACGAAGGTGAAAAGACAAGTTTGTGAGTCCTGATTCTCCAATGTATAGGTGTCAGGAAATATTCATGCCGGAAACTGAAGGGTAGTCTGTGTAACTAAGCCAGGTAGTCCCCCCAGATGCTTTTAGTAGGGGGCAAGTCAAAGAACCTAAACTAGATTGCGCTTCTTAATCACCCCCTGAAGAACCTTCTCTCTCTATTGACTATGCACATAGGAAATTAACTCTATCTCAGTCAAAACCAGTACACTTGGTTAGATGAGGGACAGGAATCATTGGTTTTACACTGCGGCAATTTATTTAGTGAAACCTCAGGGCAAAAAATATTCCATTAATTCTCCCTGTGATTGAAACTCTCACCAAAAATTTATCACCTGAATCTGCTTCTGGTAGTCAGAGTGTACCTCCACATGAGTTTTATACTAGTCCAAGTCTGTTGTCTTCAGTGAAGGGAGTTTTTATGAGATTGCTCTATAATCTGTATAAATCAGATGCCCCTATTTTAAAAACTGTTATTTTTGTAGAACGTACTGAGTGCAGACTACTTATTATTAGTGTATATGTAATGTGGTGTAAAACTCAAAGTAGTTACTCGCTTCTTTTCTAGCTTGAAATTAACTGCTCAGTTCTTTACATTAACTTACATTCAATATTACAATGAAAATGTTTAGGAAACTGGAATATCTACTGATATTGCCCTAAAGAAATAAAAACAGCAGAGAAAAAATAACATTTTAACACAGGAGATAAAAGTAGTAAGTTCTAAATGTTTTCTGACTTTGTAGTACATGAATAGCAATCACTGAAGTATTTTAGAGAAACGGAATAATGCTTCAGAGTACAGAGCCTGCATATTTCATGGGAGACAGCAGGGAGGGATGAAAAAGAGGTTGCGAGCTCTTAGGAAGATGTTGACTGGCCTTGCAGGTAGCTGACATGAAAGCAGGTCTCCTGCTGGTCAAACACTAATAAAAGTACTATGTTGATGCATCTGTGTACAAACTCAGCATCAATATAATTGATGGTAAAACCACCATGGCAGAATAAATAAAGTACTTCATCTTTTGAAACAACAGTCTTTTCAGGGCAATACAGTGACAATACAAGGAGCTGACATTAACATCAGATATTGTATGGCCAAAATTTGGTAGAAGAATGCTATTTAGTAAAGGGTGTGGATTTTTTTCTGTAATATTAAATATGGGAAGTTGTTTTGCTTTGACTTTCATAGGCCAGTAACTAGTACAAAGCACACCAAAGAAAGCAATGTCTGCTTCCTCCCCCCCACCCCCCCAAAAATATTCTGTCATATATCTATATATGTATATATCAAGGAGATTTATCAATTTCAGTTGTCAAAACCAAGGAAGTTTTAGGGAAGAATTTGCTCCCCCAAAAAATAAACAGAATTCACAGTTGATAAGGCTCAGAGGTGGCTACATACATTTAGGTATACCAGTAACTCCACTGGAAAAAGCTGTGCACATGGCAGAACTGTTTTCTGGAATAGTTAAATAGCAGTTTCTAATTTTTGAGTGATACAACATATCATTTTTGCTGTATTTGGGAGTACTATTGAAGAACTTACCATCACTGTCAGAATTCATAATATTACAATATTCTGTGGATCCTGAATTTGTGAAAGCATAGATAGGCTACTTTGAACCAAATGTAATTTCTCTGTGTGGCTTTGCCTCATGCAGAACTGTTTCATAATCCTAAAAACAATTGGTCCAAAGACTTGATTTTGAAGAAGAAACATATTATAGATAGCGTAATGAGAAATATGTTGATATAAAATGGAACCTACTGCAGCACTAGGTCACTTTTCAGACATCAGGAAAGAAGGTAGAAGATAGGTTTATTCACCAGAGTTGTGGCAATATTGATTATGTGTTATCATAACCAAAGATGATGTGGTTGAGGTGAAAGCACGATCCATTATTTTGGCAAGTATTGCCTTTAGAAAGGCAAGTATTTTAGATTGTGGACTTTCCCAGAGCTTCTAACACCTGCCAAACCTTCTTGAAATGTGATAGAATTAACACAGACTGAAACAGAGAGGAAGAAATAAAGAGTATCATGGATGATGATGCCCTAGAGAGCTATTTTGGACTGGACACAGTAGAAAATTTCCATCTTTTTAGCTGTATGTATATAAACAGGCACCAATGTTGATGAAGAAGGTGAAAAAGGTTCTCTGTAAGATTTTTTAAGTGTCTGGTGTGTTTTAGGCATTTGAGATTGACATCCTATCTCAGGACTCTTCTGGTCTTTAGTAAAAACCTATTGAAAAGTTGTACTTCTTTGAAGAAAGAAAAATCTAAAGCCTAGATGTGAGACTGTCAGCAAGAGGACACAATTTGGCAGGTGAGGTGGAAGAGGTGGTAGGACTCTAATTGCTGTATGGTATTGTTGATCTTCAGAAAAGCTTTCTGAGACTGTGGCACTTGTATAGCATAGTAACACATAAGTATGTTTTACCAGCCTTTCCTGGTGTCATGATTCCTGGGATTAGTGACACAATTTAGGACCACATTATGTCCTTTCACATCCTCCAGCCTTTCTGTGAGGAAATGCAAGGCAAGCTTGTTTAGAAGACTACTAAAATGAAGTGGTTTCTCATCCACCTTTCCATATGATCTTTTCTGCACTAAAAAGCTGCTGTGGTGTTCCTTTTCTCTTTGAAACATCTTGGGCTACTTATGGTAATAGCCACCAAATCCCTTCAATATTGGTCTCTCTCACATCTAGTTGCTTGGCCCTGACCATGGGATTAACACCAGGACAAAGAGGTCTATCATAAGCACCCTGTAACGTCCCTTCTGAATTCGCCTTGAGGACCTTTCTGTTTGTTGGTTTTTTTGTGTTTTTTTTCCCGCCCCCAGGAATTCCAGTAAGCACAAACTTCCCACAAATGTCAGAAGAGTATTCTTTGGCTTTGCTATGATGGCTTATTTTAATTTCAAGCCTATTTGATATACTCAGGTTCTTAATTTCCCGATAGTAAAGGTCACCAGGAAGGTACAGTGTTTTGGCTGTGCTGCCAAATCCAGGCTGGGATTCTGTGGGCTGTCCTCTTAGCAATTGGAGTTTGTAGGAAGACAAGAGCATAACATATTTTTGATTTCAGTTAAGCAACTGGGATCAGTTGCAAGGCCTGCTTTACAACCCCATTTCTATTTCCAGCAGTTATGGAGATCTGATTTGGGGGTATGGATTCAGATCCTGGGGAAGCTCTGAAAAATAAGAGACATTTTAAGACATAAAGGACAAAAGCTAAGCCTGTAATTCAATCATGTAAAAGATGCATCTACAATACTTTGCCCTCACGATTTCCAAATAATTTTCTTAAAACCTTAATCATCCCAGATCCACCCTGGCTGTTTGGACCTTTGTTTCTATAGGTTGGTTTAATTTCTAATCCTTCTATTTAAAATACTACCTAGTGCCACCAGGAGGTGTCCGTGTGCCAGTTAGTGCTTACTTTCCGGGGTGTTGCATTTTTTTATGTTTTTTGGGGGAGGGCTCCATAACAACGCCACAGTGGTAGCAGTTTCTATAGGATCATTACTATTATATAGCATTGGTGTTTGCACTTCCAAACGAGTGAGAATGTTGTGTTTGTGTCCAGAGAGAGTTCTTAATTCTTTCCCTGGATGAGAAGAATTATAGATGAAAAAGACCCGTTAAGTCATCCATCTTCTTCCCTTACAGCATGCCCTGTTCACTGAAGTATACTGTAATGTATTGAGGATATCAGTCTGTTGCTAGGGAAATGATGACTATAATGAGATGTTACACAGTCTACATTTTGACTGCATTGCAGGATCAAAGATGAGGCTGTGGAAACTAAGATCTTTTTGCTGAAACACGTTAAGTCATGTCCTATTTGCACTTGTGTATAACTTCCAGGATAAGTAAAAAGAGATGAGTGTATGCTACCAAAAGCTGAACATCACATGGTATTTTTATGTTGCATATTCCCATTTGGTCTGTGATACTTAATTGGAAAATATCTAGTGTATTTGCAGTGTCAATATAGGTATAAAATATGTACAGATCCACAGGACATTACAAATGACTACAAGACATGCTATTATGCTACAGCGTAAAGTAGTGCCATATTTATTACCACATGCATATTCTGAAGCATACATTAGAGTGAATAATAAATCTGATTTCATTTGAATATCAGACAGGAAGAAATAATTAGTTGATAAAATATGATCAGCCCTGCCTGGTGATAAAATGTATGGTTCAGATGTATTCCACAGAGCCTCTTGAAAATCCTGTTCTAACCAAATTAAAATTCAGTATGTTGCAACAGTCACAAGCCCTACCTCCAGATGCTGTGACATGAGGGAGGGCAATGTGCAGGAGTGACACTTTTTTCATGGCTGTACAGTCAGATTCACTATTTCTACTTTCTACTGCATCTTGCAATCAACATGTGTTTTGATGAAGTGCATGCCATCCTTGTTGAGGGGAAATCATTAGCCTGAAAAAGATTTCTAAATACAATGGTGTGTTGCATGGCAAAACTTCTTAAGACGTTAGGAGATTTATAAGTTTGCCAAATCTAATTTAGTAGCCACATTTCACCGAGGATATGGTTTTCAGGCTACCTGTGTGAAACTGCAAGTTTACCCCCCACCCCAGCCCCTCCTTCCCCAAATTTACCTGTAGTCTTGTTCTCTTATATTCAGCTGTAACTATAACACCATTCCACCAAAACACAAGCATAGCCTTTTCCTAAGGATTATTATTGGATTCCTACCAGTGACAGCAGTCCCAGGATGTTTCTGAGTAGTTCCTGACCCCAGTGACTTATATATCTCCTGTTATGTTGATAAAGAAAAATATTAAAGCAGCAGATAGATACATTTACATGAGTTTTTAACTTTCACATTATATGTTATTACATCAGTAGCCAGCTAAATCACTGAACTGAAAAGAACGTGGACAACACAAATCATTTTACAAGCAAATGAGTCAACTGAACTAGTAGAAAACACAGTGAAACTCCACTGAAATTGATAAAACATTCCCACATCAAAGATAAGGCCAATACATTGGCCTGAAACTTGTCATTTGAGGTCCCAAGTAATAACAGAATTCAAATCATTGAGACAAATGCAGTTTTGCTGATATGCACATTGCAATACTGAATTTCCTTGCACAGTGACACCTATGTTGTTCTTTTTTTGAAGAAAAAAAAAAAAGAGACATACAAATGGAAGCATACTAGTAATGAAATGGATCTGTCGGCATGCTATGTGGTAAAAAAAATCTTGTTTTCTCCTTTGCTGCCTTGAAAGCCACTATTCATGTGTTCATACTTAAAAACTGCTTCTGTGTATGTTTGCAATATTCACGTTTGATGAAGATAATGAGAATTAATCTACAAGCTAATGCAATAAACACATGCAAAAGAGATCAACTTGCCTGCTAACACATGCATTATTTGGGCCGCTCTAGTACTGATTGAATGACAGGTAGCTTTAATCCCCTGATGGTGGTTTGCAGAGGTGCTCAAGATTTGATCTCCCTCCAAATATCTCCCATCCATCTCTTGGATAATATGTCCCTATTTCCTGTAACTTACTGCTGAGTTACTCTCTTTTATTTCATCTCTCATCTTTTTGTATGTTAAAAAATGATTATTTTTTCAGGATCAAAAGGTGCTTATTTCATGGAAGTAGATTTAAGCATTAACTGATCAACCATTGATACAACAGGTTTATTATTTAACAAATACAAAACACTGTTATCATCTGTCCTTGCTTGTACAAGGAGGCAATGTGGATTTTTTGCAAACATTTTTGTCTCAAGGTATTTTGGGAGCACTCAAGAGGATATGCCTTGGTCAAGCCTGTATCAGGCTACCACCTATTATACTACCCTTGTGGATCAGCACCAGAGAATTTCTTAATAGCAAATAGGATTGAAAATGTATACTGATGGCAAATTTTCTAAAAGCTTACTTAAGAACTCAGAAGCACGTCATCACTAGCATTGGGCTTTTTATACACACTTTGTTTCAGGGTACTGAAGTGTAACGTGTTGCCTGATAATACCCAGGTATCGTTTGTAGGCACATGTCCCGAGCTGGTACGTCTGTCCTGCCCTCCATCCTAAAGCATCAGCAGCTCCAAGCCATAACGTAAGAATCAACGTAACAGGGTAGTCCTGGTGCTTTCAGAAGATGGGGCTGCTTCTTGTGCGCTGTATTTGTGTTTAGCTTTACTCTCTCTCTTTTAAGATTCGTTCATATTTTGTCAACTCCCAATTAGGTTTTATTAAATGTCACAACGAACCACAGGAACTGATTCAGTAGCCTGTTATCATATTTGCCTAGACCATGGTTTCACCATTATTTTCTGTCAGACAGATATTGGCAGTACCTTACACAAATAAAATATTAGTGGAAAGGTATCAAACATACATATTGACCATCTCTGTCCTCCTTCTCTTGCATTCAGTATAGTATCCCTGATCATGACAAAAAAAGCAGGAAGGAACAGAATTCAGCCTAAGCCTGTAGAGAACAGTGAGAAGGGTTTCTGCTACTACCTTGATTTCTACCATTTTCCTAGCTGTTAAAAGTTTCTGCTTTTCAGAGAGTATCCCATATTCTAAGTTACATAAGAAATTTCTCATTCTCTTTCATTAGAATCTGGTAATTCTGATTTGTCTCAAGGGTAAGTGCCACAGATTTATGCATGCTTCTGTTCTAGAGCACTGCTGGAACCCCAAGTTGGTTCTGAAGTCAGTTCTGAAGTCAAAATATCACCTAGGTTGAACAATTTATCTCGTTTTTAGCTAAGACCAACACATCCTGACTCCATCATATGATGGAGGAAGCTATTTGCTGCACCGGGCACCACCTGCCTTAAAAAAGATATCCTTATATTGCTGGCCTATCTTCTTGAACTCACACTTCTGTCCTGGCTCTATGGCTTCTCTCACGCCGAGAGCTTTGAAGCAGATTCCCCTTTGTGCATTAATCAAAAATATGAAGAGAAACAACCTTTCCACTACAAGACTTTACTTAGTCAAATATACAGAGAATCCAATACTGCACTCATCTCCATATTTCTAGGGTACTGTTTTACGTGAGGGAAGCACACGACAGAAAATAAACCAGCCAGGAAGAGAGACAGAGGAAAACAAAAGAACAAGTCAGGGCAAAAATACACCAGTTTAACACCGACATACTGGTGAGGTAACGCAAACTTTATCAAATTTGAGGTTACATTACTGTGCTCAGTTTCAACAGCAGCTCTCAGTCTTTCCTTTGAAAAAAAAAAAAAAGTTTCTGAATTATGAAATACAAACATTTAAGTACACCTGTAATCCTTCACTGTAGCTGAGGAAGGCATTCATACTGTGGAAGTTTCAGCTTAACCACTTTGGTAGTTGCTCCCTCTTTCTGGACACCAGATAATTTCATTATCCATTTGCATGGAATTTAACTTCTCAGGACCTGTCGCTCATACCAGGATCATTTTTTCCTCCACAGTAAAATTGTGGAAAAAACATGGCAAGGGAAATAGCAGGGACAAGTAGCAGGTATACTGACTTTTCTTCCTATTTATTTAATAATTTTTTTATGGAAGGTCATAGTGAACTTTAGGCTTCAAATGATAGTTTGATGAAATAATGGTATGCGTGTGCTTGCTGCTATCTTTTAATAAAAACTTTTTGAAGCATATGGACAACATTAATGGAAATCAGCAGAAGAAAGAAATGCCTATATCTCTGCCAGTTCTAGTTCTATATTCTTTGTGTTTCAAGTGAATGGAGAATCTAAACCCTGCAAGTGCAATACTGTGAACATAGTTATAGACTTCATTATGGGCAACAAGAACATGAGTACAGAGACTATTTTTTGAAGTGACGAGGCTGGCAGGGTGAAGGAAGCACTGAAAACATACAACTAAAGAGACAGTAAAACAAACAAAAACCCACTGCCACCACCAAAAAACCTCACCAAAACCGAACTTTTAAGGAGTATTCTATTAAGCTGATAATCCAGACCTAATTATGTTGAGTTTATATAGCTTTTGGAGAGATTTTTCTAAGATAATGCCAGATTAAATGAACAGTTTAACATGTTACCTATCATGAGAACAATAAAATATAAAGAAGATACTGAACAGACACCAGAGTGGCAGGCTTACTGAAAAAAAGATAACTAGCGAAGGTAAAAATAACCCAGTCTGATTCTGCCATCACTGTCCCTGTTACGTGATGCAATTACACAGAAATAAAGGTGTGGCTATACTTGAACTAGCTCTTCTGTAATTGCTTGGGTAACAATAATACTCAAGATACAGTGCTGTGATTTGGCACAGACTAACCACAGGTTTACATAAAGTGACGCCTGCTTATAGATGCTACAGAAATACCCCAAATAAAGAAAGTGAGCAGAGTTCAAGTGACAAAGCAAGCACTCGTACACTTTTGGGGGATGAGGAACATGAACAGCCTTTTAATCTACTAAAATTAACAGCGCTATTTTCCATTACAAAGAGATGTGTTTCGAAAACCAGCAAAGGCCTCCATAATTGTTTTAAAAACAAAAGAAAACATGAGAAGAAATAGAATAAGCAGGTACAAAATAGAAAGGAAAGGTTGAAATGAATTTTATTTCACAAGATAGAAGAATTAGGAAGGAGGAAAGTGTACTGAAATAAAGAAAAGCACTGAAAATAAGGAGTACCAACACTTTAATGTACTGTAATTACTTATTCCACTATTGCCTTTTTCTGTGACATTTTATTGATGATGTTTCATGGATCATCAATAAATTAACACCATGAAAAAGCCCCAGAATCTTATTTCCTTCTGGAAATGTTCTAGGTTGACAGTAACTAGTCCATGACAAAGGGGCAACCAGTTCAGTTTGAAGACCTGATGGAAGAGGAAGGGGCGCGTGTGTGTGTGTGTAATTAAAAAAAGATCAATAATAAGGTCTTAACATTGAAAGGAACACCAAATGAAACAAATGAATAGATAATTAGTTTAAGGGTAATAGTATTTTCAAAGCGAATGGACTACTTCTGTTACCAAGATTATAGGGCTTTTGACAGCTAATAAGACAGCAAGGCATTCAGCTTCCAAACAATAAAAGGTGAGAGTTAATATTACACTAATGAGCCACAAGCATACTGCTGGCTTGTTTTTTATTAACACTAATAAATGAGCTCATAATACTGATCAGAAGTGGTGGGTTTTTTTCTCCACACATCTCACAAAAGAATTTCAGGTGACAAGTACTATGATACATATGGTAGAAACAAACAGCTGTGGCCACAAAGATGTTTTGTTAACTGATGATTAATATATTCAGGAAGCAATCACACTATTCATTAGTAAAAGTTTACAAACATTAAAAAGTGCATAACATTTGAAACCAACAACAACACAAAAATATATATAATATATATACTATATATAAAGAAAGTGACATCACCTCCTGTTAATAAAAGAAAACAAATCTTCTGACTTTGTGATTGGTGCTTATGTGATTGCCACGGTTTACTAGTCAGTCACTGTCTTTACTCACCTTAGTCACACAGAGGTGTGGCTGCCCCATTTTGCAATATTCAGCCTCATGTATAGCCTTGTCTATTGGGGCGGAATGGGGGGGAAGGAAATCAATCAGCATAGCTACTGCAAAATGGGTTATTAATTCGTAGATATTCTAAGTAATCCCCTGGATGTACAAGCTATCCTGGTATTTCAGTGAAGGTCCAGTTTGGACTGTCATTTTGGAATAGCTGAAATGGGGAAAAAACCCAGTCTTTTGGGTGCTAGATGCCAAGTCTCTCACTTCCCTCTCCGCATCCTAGACAAAAGGTACCAGCTGCTAGCACTTGGCTGTACCTGGTACATCACTAACAGGCTACTGGCTGTGCAAATCAACAGTCTGATCAGCTGAGGCAAAGGCAAGGAATAGAAAAAAAAATAGCCCCCCTGGCTGGATCCAGCCCATGATCCACTAGTTGGACTATTCTGCAATCTGAAACTCATTTCAGAGTACATAATTGGCACTAACCTATGCCAGTTATTCTGCCATGTGTAAACAAGGCCCATCTTCAACAACGTGAACCAGGAAAATCTCTAGCACCACAGAATTTGTTTGAATTTTAACCCATATAAGGTTATAAATGTATTCTTAAAACTACCATAACAATAAAATATTTGGAATAACATTTTAAAAAAATATCTCGGAGAAAGATTAAGAAATTGGGAGTAAAATTAGAAAAATGGGGAAGAATAACATAAAAGATTCAATTTGAGTCTCTGATATGCAACTAACTACAGGCAAGTGGCAAAACTGTACCAAGGACACAAAACACGCTGAAGTATTCACATTAACAAATCGTTTTGAAGGCTCATCTAGTAACAAATTAGAGTGTTGCTGAGTCATTTAGGTTTAGGCATAATCAATTTAGCGGTTGACGTTTTAAATCTATCATGTGCACATCACCACATTATGCAAAAAACCAGCCCTTTCAAAACGCGTGGTAGAAAAATTCACAGTAACAGAAATATTCTTCATAAGCAGTTGAGAAGGGGCAGTGTGGAGCATTTAAGTTGTACAATACAAAAACCATTGTAAATAACAGAGCTGTAAAACAGACGCAAAGTTCTAAAAACAGTGCTTTCTTTACAGTTCTTTTAATGGGTGAACACTTTGGCCAGATAATTTTAAACTCTGAGGATCACACAAGCCTTTTCTTAAGATACACAATTAGATCCTCTGACGTTTCAAAGGCCATTTGCTACAAGATTTACCTGTTCTACTTTCTAAAAGTGTTCCCATCAAGTAGTCATTATGAAGGGATCCATCTGATGACACTATCCCAAAAAAATCAATACACGTTCAACCATTGCTAATGACAGAGGTAGAGAAAATTCTGTCTTCTGCCACAGCTTGTACCCCCATTTTTAGCATTGTGTTGAGTGGGTTCCAGCAGTGAAGACACATGCACTTTCTTTTCCACCAGCTTGCTCATGGAAACAAATTTGTTCCAGCATGCTCATGTAGTCTGAAAACATCCAGCAGCTGCTCCAGTCAGTCAAAGTCGGATGTCAGCTTTCTTGCTTTGCTGCCTCCCCTTGGGCCTCCCCGGTTTGCTCACTTGGATTTCGTTGCGCATCTCCTTCTCCTTCTATAACATACAAGAAAAGGATGAGTGATCCACCCTAAACCAAAGAGGTTTTGCTCCCAGAACCCCAAACGTTCACCCACCAGTGTCAAAAACAAAGCAAAAAACCTGAAACTGAAGTCTTGCATTAAATGTGAGACCTTTTACTATTAAAATAGCCATACTTTGCATCTTAAGAGACGCCTTCAAAAACACCTAGCTGCAACCACCGCTATCATTTTAAGGATAGACCTTGAGCAGCTAGAAGTGAAAGACTTTAACAGAAATAGTAGGGTACTTTTTACAATTTATTCACTATGATATCATGACAATACAAGATAAAAAACCCCATTAGACTAAGTGTGAATAAAGTTTACTGTAAAGAGATGCAACTTCAATAAAAGCAATAGTTTGTTAAAGTTGTGTTTGTTCTGTGCGTCCATTTTCAGTACCACACCCCGTGGCGTTCAGTCCAGCTGTCTCACTGCAAACTGCTGAACTATCCGAGGAATAGAACCTGCAGTGGCACAGTGAGCAGACGACTCATAACGCCTGTCTAAAGGCGGCCAAGAAGTGCATTGACAATGGTCTATTCATGTTTAAAGGCAAAGTATTGCATTTCTCCCAACAATGAAAGGCCTAAGAGGTTCAGACAGCTGGAAGCTGAGTGCAAGACAGAAGTCCCTGAACGCTGGACTAATTAGCTATAGGTACATAATAAGGAATAATGTTAGGTAAGGAATAATGTTAAAACTTAAGTCACCTCTAGTATCTTGCAAGGATTCTTAGTAATTTGTATTGAACTGGCTTGATACAGTAGTAAAGAGAAGAAAATTCTATGGATTAAGTTGCAAAGAGGTCTAAGTGGAGTTAGTCGTGCCTCTTAAATCTATAGATCTTTAGAATAAAGACAGGGTTCTCAATACAGATACTTATTGTTTCCCCATTTCAAATCACAGTGTACATCTGCAGCTTTATTTCTGTTTATAGAAATAAGCACCATAAACACCTTCTCTTTTCTATATAGAAGAAATGGCACATTGCTTATGGAAAAAAAAGTTCTTTGCATTGCAAAGAACACTGTGAAAAGCTCAGATGTGATAGCTGTGTTCTGTGCATGCATTGAGTGTACAGGCAGCAAAATGCCTCAGAGGGTACTGGCAATTATCAAATTCAACCTGATGAAAAGTTGTATGGAAGGCTGATTAACCTATTTAACAGTGAGGTTTGTTCTGTTTGTTATGGGTTAAGTAAAAAAAAAAAACCTAAGAAAAAAACTTGTTTTGCAAGGCACTTTTCTGGAAAAACTTTTTGTTTCTCAGTTTTATCTCCCACATTACAAAGGCTTCCATCAGGATGGATCTATGCACAATTATTTCCTATTGGACAGAAATCTCTTTTGCCCAAGTTATCTAAACACTTTCTACAAAGCCTCCCACATTTTGTTTGTAGTTTACAAACAAAAAACAAACCAAAAAACAACACCCACAAAAAAACCCCAAAAAACAAAAATACCACAAACAAACAAACAAAAAACCTGAAGAGAGAAAAAAACCTTGCAAGGTATTTGGTTTTAAAAGAAAAGTCATCCCGGATGCAAAGCCCAACATTTCACTACCTAAAAGTGCATTTCACTACCTAAACATAGTGCACCAGGATTCAGAGAAAGAGCACAAAGGTTCTAACATAACACTTCTTAAAAGATTTTCTCAACTCATTGAAAAAAATAGTGTAAACCCATTTAATATATAATTCTGTCTTGGTACTATAGACTTTGTCTTTTTGCTGGCAGAGCTCTCCTACCAAAGACTTTAAAATACATTAAAGGAAATAATTTTGCTTCTAGGTTCTGAGAATCCCAAAAATTGCCAGAGCACACTCTTCAACCACTCTTCCTTCAAATCCTGATGGCTATAACGTCTTAAAATTTGAGATTCTTACACAGCATTCTGAAACCAACAAGCAGTATTAAAAAACCTCAGAGCAAATAATGTGATAGTGTAAGCCATAATACAGCTGTGTGAGTTGGTAAGGTAGCAACAGTTACTAGTTTGCTAATGTGCAGCTTTTAATTCATTTTTCTTCCTATAACATTACTGACTCTCCAGTCTCTATCAGTGTTCCCAATGCTTACCCCTAAAAGATTTCTGCCATGAACTAAAATCACTTTTAATCACAAATTTCTACAATCAGCCCTTCATTGCAGTTCTGTATGACTTTAAGGTAGACGGTTGGACCATTACAACTTTTACAAGGAAGTCTCCTTTCTACTTCTACACTGAATTTAGGTTCTGCAGACAGCTAGAAAACCAGCACTTTGTTTTAGAGATTAAACTTGCAGAGGCTGGTCCTTGTTCTTCATGGTACTTTTTCCTTAGAACTTTATTTAGCTGCCATCACCTGTAAGATGAACTGAATATAAAGTTTCTTGAAATTGCATTGGTTACCTTGAGAGAGAGTTGAACAGGTGAGCTACCTGCTGATTTCCCTACTAAAATCTTTCTTTTGCCTTCTGTCTTACAGCTTCTGTTGCAGTTTCCTAATTATCAAATGTACACAGTGTTGCTTTTACTAAATTTAGATAAAATGCATTGCCACAGAGTACTTGGAGCCTGTATTTTGAAATTTGGTAAATAGGTCCATTCCATAGATATTAGCAGATTGTTAACTTATTACGGACAAAGAACCCCAGAACAGTTGTTTTGAAGGGAGAGTATTACGTAGTAATTATATGTATTATAAATAATTAAGCAGTAAACTCTTGATTATCTGTTGTTGTCTTATCAATGAGGGGATTAACCAGCACTCACTTCAAGTATCAAATAGCGTACGACAGAAAATATGTAGTCTTTGAACAAAGCCTCACTGCCTATTGCTGTTCAAAGCTGTTCCTGTTCTTTACAGGCTTTTCAAAGTAAATGTACTAAATATGCTTGGGTAGCTTAGTTTACATATGTTTTATAATAACCTTTTTTTTATCTGCATTATCCTACTCTGCCATTACTCCATGCAGTTGAAAGCAAATGTACTTGCACTTTCGCAAGAAAATGCATATAGCTGTCATAAGAATAAAAGAAAAAGAATCAAAACTTTATGTCTGTATGTATATAACCAGGTAACACTTAGCATAAATTGTTTGACATGTACCTTGAAAGAAATAAGATATAACCCCCAAACATGTGTTTTCCTCTTAATCCTGTGAGATGTGATGCATATATGCATCCTGCAAACACTAATGTATTCTGAACTGGAATGTGGAATGCAAAATATTTTTTAGCGTCTCTTTGGTCTGGAAAGACATGGCAGGGTAATATACTAATATACTAATACTCATACGAATGCTAATACAATGCATTTTCCAATATTTGTAGTTTGGAGGCTTTTATCTGGCATCTAGGTGTACTGATAATACAAAATTTCAATATATTTTCATTGTATCTAATAGAAACTGCATAACCTTCTGAAGAAGCATGCAGGCATTTTTGTGTATCTACTACCTAAGCTAGTTTTATGAGGAACTCTGTACACTTTTCTGCAATGATTAAGTTACCCACGCTGCGAAAGATGTCTCCAAGAAAAACTAGATTCCTAAATTATGTATTAAAAATTAGGCTAACAGTTATTTAACCCATTCTAATCACTACAGGGCTAACTGCATGTACAAAGCGCATGCCAACATATATTACACAAGCACAAAGTCACATTTTTATTGCTCCCAAAAGAACACAGTTCTGGCTTAAAATCACTCTGACAGCTTAAATTAGAAGTAGGGATTGTTTATATCTTGTAAATGGACAAGATCAAAGACGATTTTGGTAAGTGTAGATTTGAGTCCAAAGAAAATTAAAGCAAGAAGGAAGGTTGACATTATGCATTTCAAATGCCACCTACTTTATATTTTTCCAATATTTTATGTGTATTCCCACATTAAAATAACTAGACACACCTACACACATACTAATAAGAATTTTAAATAAATAAAAACAAAATTAAAGGCCCTGCCCAGCTAGAATTTCATGCATCTAGAAGCAATAGGCCCCAAACCGGCAACTGCAGAAGGAATGACTTAGGATGTACGCTAAGTCTGAAAGCCAAAAAAAGAATTCCCCCCTCCAAGCAGCACTACAACCACCCAAATGTCACGCTGCCCACATCTCATTGTGCAGTGATGAGACTGCCTCCCAGAGCTCTTGCTGTTGTCTCTGAGAAAAATATGTGCACAAACAGGGCAGCCACTTATCAACAGGTTGTTCTTTGCTGCATTTGTTTTCTTCTGCTGTTATTAAAATAAGCATAAGACCTCTTTCCTAAGATCTGAAAAGGGCTTTCAAATATCTGTAAGATCCATCATTAACCCCCACCCACATAACATGAAAATAATTACACAGCCTCATCACTATTTTTATTTAATGAAAGGCCCTTCACCATACGCTGCCCCTCCTCCCTCTCAACTGAAGGTGCACAACCAGATGAAAATCTTTGTAGCGCTAGCAGTAAAGTAAGATTTAGGATTGCATTAGTACCAATCACCTTAAAAGAAGGACAAAGTATCAGCAGAAAGGGGAAAAAGACAATCTACCCAGAAACAAACATCCAAATAAAACAAATAACAGTGCATTGCTTTTGCTCTGTCCTCTGGCAGCTGAAAACAAAATTAATCTTCACAATAACCTTACAAGCAGACACGTGGCTTCTACTAGGCACTCACTGCAGAATGACTTTTCTTTTTCCAGTAGTATGTTGTACTTGCAAATAACCACCCTTCCCATTTACGAAATCTGTGCTTTTTATTGCAAGCAACCCCAGCTGATCTTCCATTGTCAGAAAAAAATATTTTTGTTGCTGGGGGACAAGGGAATAATACGGGCACATAAACCATATTTTGTGTACTACTTTTAGTTTTAAATAAATATAATAAAAGAACAAAAGGTACTCACCTGCTTTGTTTATATCAAGCTCTGATAACTTTAAGGCTAGTTCACTAGAGTTCCCACCCGGAGAGGACACAAGTATGTCATGTAATGCATTTCTTCTACCTGTTCTTCCTGAAGCAATAAAGTCTGCATATGTAGATTCCACATCAGTCATTGCTAACAAATATCCACATAGCAGTACCTGCATGGGAGAAAAAAAGAACAACACTTAGAACACCAGAAAAACAGATGACGTTATGGAACGGGAATAGAAGAACTAGAGCGTTCTCATTATGGAGTAGATTCGCTGTGCAGTAAGGAGCAAACGATGATGCCTCAATCTCAAAATTTGGAGAAATTAGAGAAGAAACAGAGTAGAAAGCAAGAAAAGTGTATGGATTTTATGCAATCTATATTCAACACTATTTCAACCATCTTCATTTTTCATATTTCATAAAGTGCTAGTAAGTACTTTAAAAAAGCAATGACCTCAGCAACATAATTTCTTTATAGAACTGTCTCTGCTTTTAATATTAGCTGGGAAGTAGGAGGTAGGTAGGGGGTGGAAGAAAGTTCTTTTCTGCACAAAATGCAGAGCATAAGGAGTAAGAAAGTACAAATTGATAATGCTTTTGCATGCAGAACACCATGCTCATACAAAGGCACAGCTATGTTTTGTGTATTTTCCTTTGTTAGTATGATTAGTTTTGGCATTGTATATAGAGCTCTTCAGACTCAACTGATTTATTTTGGTGTGGTAGCTGCACCAAAGTGAATGCATTACCATAAAGTCACTGGAATGAGTGGAGATGTGCTAACAAAGCACGCAGAAGAGCTAAACTATAATGCTGAGGCTCGAAAGCTATGCTCTGTAAGCTAGATATAAACTCAGAACTTTGCTTTCTAAAATAATTATTTCTCATGTTCTTATGGAATACTGTAATGACGTGCATTAATATAAGATTTGCCAAAGATACAAGGAAACTCCTACTTCAACCTCAGTACGAGAAAGATTTGCATCCCTGCTGGAGTATCTGCTGTATATGCTATAGATCTAACCTGTTATGAATATTTTTTTTTTTTCATAATTTATAAAATTGCAACCAGAGCCTGGGGAAGGGGAGTGGGGAAGGCCCTTTTCTCTTGCTGATCATAGAGATGAGTTCCCATTTGTACTCTCTAAGGTTTTCTGCAAAAAGCTAGGCTTTTTGAAGCTGTGCTTCAAATGTACCTTCCCTCACATTTTATGTTTGGATGTAGTGGGGAAATCGGGGAAGCTTTCTGCTAGAGCAGTAGTCCAAAGAAAAGAACCAATAAACCAAACCAGCTCTCCCACAGTTGTATGCTTCCTTCATTTCTAAGCAGTATTTCTGTGGTTTTGCATACTGCAAAGAGAGGACATGGCCATATGGGCAACATTGCACAGTTGCATACAGTGAGAAGCTTTAGCTATTATTACTAAAGTAGCTGAAACTTCACTCTGCCTAGAGTGTACAATTCTCTTTAATCAGTTTTTACTGCAGTTGCTGGACACTGAAGCAGCACCTGAAGTCATCACAAAGACTAACAGCAGCAAAAGATTCAGCTTTCCTCATTTTTATAAACATTTATTATAAACATTTCCTCATTTTTTATAAACACTTTTTATTTTAAAAATAGATACATAAAAGAAAACAGCCAACAATTCCCCAGCCTCAACTCTGAATAACTTCATAAATCCTGTCCATTCTTTATCTTCACTCCAGTCCTCACCTCCCCAACTTCAGTCAGCACTATGAGGGTGTACATAAGATGTGTCTGAGAAGCCAAGAAAAGGGTTCTACACCATATTTTATTTAGTCTAAATATAACTGTATCAAGTATCACTGCAAGACTGACTGACTTAAAAAGTTCATTGCTATCAAGCTTTGGTGTCCCATGCCAAATGCTGAAGGGCTGACAGGATAATTTTACTCTTATGATTAACCGCTATGAAACAGGAAACTGCTTTAAAAAAAAACAAAACAAAACACACACGAAAACCCAAGAAAACAACCAAAAAACCAACCCACAAAACCTAACAAATACCTAGGGAACAGAAAGAGATCAGCATTGACTGAAAGCCTGCCTGACACACAGAAGATAGTGTAGTGCCTCTCAATTAACGAATGCTTTCACAAGCATGAGAGCACGTGCATTTCTTCCTGTGAAGTGCCCTCTTCTTGAAAACACTGCAAGAATACTGAAGCAAATCAAAAGTCTACCATTTGCTCTTTGCCCAAGGCATAGACATTTCAATGCCAAATGTGTCAACCACGTAGTAATGAAGCATATAACTTGCAACGGTGAAGAGGAACAGTGAGGACAGTTGTGATAAGGTAAGAAAACAGCATAAATTTTTGGACTTATCAGACCTGTTCACTGAAGAATATCATCCAGCAAGTTCAGAAGATAAAAGATTTTCAGTGAAACTTACATGACTTGTATTTGTTTGTGCCTGTTATTGCAACTGGCCTGTAGAAAATGAAGTGCAAAACCTGAAATTGATCGATGTACAGGCTCGTATTGTGTCATTAGCATAGCCCCAGTCCAAGTCATCATAGCTATCACTGCTGCCAAGACAGTAATTTAATTTTAGCGTACAAAAAACACCACAGAGAAGAATATTCTTTTGCTACCTTGGAAGCTACATATCAGTATATCAGGAACAGAGTAAGCAGAGAAGACTATGACTGAGGTAGAGTAAGCTATAGGGCTGTAAGGCTGGCAAAATGAGCAGTGTTGTATTCCATGAGCAATTCCCTAGACTGCACAAACTGCACTGCATAGAATACTCTTCTGTAAGACCATATTCTTCTTAAAACATTCCATAAAATACGGAGAGCACTGGGGGAAATCTCAAGCTTATTTTATTTTAGCTATGAAACAAACTCTAAAGGAAAATGTGCTTGTGGAGAGCTTTATTTTAAAAGTTCATTTTCTATAGGCTCAATATGGCATTGCTAACAACATTCTGATCAAAAAAGAATGTTACCAAACATACATTTATTAACACTTCCAAGTTTTCCTGTCTGTGTCTTCTCCTAAATGTCAAACACCATTCTGTTTAGTATTGGCATTATCTTGAGACATTACTGCATAAATATGGAACTCCACTGACATCACCCAAGAGCTCCCCTTCCAATGAATGGCTCAATGCCCAGCAGTCTGTAATTATTCACTGAACCAATCATTAAGGAATTACCATTCACTCCAAAAAACCTTTTTTCCCATTCAGTCCAGGAGTGGAATTTGCTAATAATTCTGTGAAATGCAATTTGCATTTCCTAACTAACTGCATTAACAGATATACCTGGGTTACCGATTATGGTCACAGTCCCACTAGTATTTAAGTTGTTTTTTTTTTTTTTTTTTTTTTTTTTAGAGTTGCAAAAACGGTGCTCTGCTACATGGTATTGAACTGAAACAAGAAGGCTGCAAGCATCACTACTTCTGCCAACTGAATGAGCAAACTAAAAAAAAGCCGTTCTGTGAGCATAAGGACTAATGAGACCTGCTGTCACAGGACTGGATTCCTTGGTAACTGATAAGATCCTATCCCATCTGAAGTCTCCCCCAGCAGTGCTTTGTCTTTCACCCCATGGAGAGTCACTTTGCCTAATAATGGCTTAGAGTTTGCAATACAGCCCTGGGGACTTTCATGCAGCGTACTCCCTTTCCTCAGCTTCTTAGTTTCATAATGACTTTTAGAAACGTGGGTATCTTAGACTTCTGTCTCTTTCCCATCCAACTCCGTCCTCCCAAAGAAAACTGTGCTGAAAATTAGTTGAAAGCACCTAGAGAATTATGGAGGATGAGGAAGGTATATAGGTACAGTTGCTAGTTTGGATTTTTAGCCACCGTAACAAGACATCTCTGTATTATTAATGAATATTCTGGATAACATATACTGCTACACCTGCAAAAAGCCTACTTCTAAATCCCATGCAAATGGAGAAGTTTTAGGGATAAGCATCATAAGGAGTAGAATTAGTATCCAGAGAATGTGGAAGGAGGAAAGAAGGATGACAAGAACAATATAATTTAACAGGTACAGAAAGAATCTGTACTTGTGTTTTCAGAAAGTTCCCAGAATACTCCTTGATCTCCACAATCCAATTTGTGTTAAATTTTCCATTTCCATGCTATATGTAACAAATCTTATCCCCCAAGTCTCTGAAGGTAACTGTCAAACTTCTACAACTGTTTTTCTTCTTCTATGTACTTCGGTTTTATTGAAAGAAGTCTTAAAAAAAAAAACAACCCCTAAAAAGTAAGTGATAGCTTCACAAAGGAAATCCCAATTTGATTGCATTCCATAATCATTCAGTGAAACCAAGTGTTACACAGTGCCGTTGTTCTCAAGAGTTTGGAAGTGAAAGTACAGAAATTATGTGGTATACCAGCATGAATTAAAAATCAGTGTCTGTACAGTTTATGGGCTAGAAGTACCTAGGGTTTTTTAATTTAGCCTGTTTAAGGGACTAGCTACCCAAAAGAAGCCCAAACACATTTAAAGTACCTTCACTAATTAGTATTTATTATTATTTTAAAAGGAAGACAGTACAAGAACAGGCACTTGACACATGGCTTGTCTATGGGATTTGGCATATGTTGCTGGCTAGCACAGGACAGCTGCCATTTTCTTGGCAAAGCCAGTGTAAGACTAAGAGGTATGATCCTTCAACGTTCACTCCCCCTCTTTCTCCATATATGCTTAATGATGGCATTGAATAAGGGATTTTCAAATAGAACTCTCCCAGGCTTTGGCTGCTAAATGTTGTATCACGATCAGCACATTATTTAAATATAATTATCTATATTCAGCTTTCAAGAGGGAACAAAAAAAAAAAACCTGAAAAAGAAAAAAAAAAGAGCGAGAACTTGTCATTTAATAGCATGTCTGTTTTAGAGAAGGTGTATAATTATGCTTTTAAAATAAATTTTGGTTCCAAATCTAGCCTTAGCTTAGAGACAGAGTTCTTTCCAGTGAGGAGATAGCTCTATTCCACAGCAACCTGTACCTAGATCCTCATGCATGTTGAAAGCAGAAACAGAGGAATGATTTAACAAAAGTATACTTCTTCCACAAGAGATTATATCTGCTGTGCTATACAATAGTATTGCTCTTACACAGACACAGATGAGCAAGAAAATAGCATTAACTCTTGAATGGCAATTAAAGGAAATATAAATGCCTGTGCCAGTTAGCAAGCTGGACAGTATTATAATCTGTGCTTTGAAAATCCCTTATGTAGTTTTGCCTATCTCATGTTTCTGAAGTGACTCTATAAAAATAGTAACGTAGAATAAGTCACTTACTTTTTTGACGATTAACACATTTTTACTGTAAACACAGTATATGTGGCCCTCCTTGTACTAATAAGATCTTAATGGAAATTGGTGGGCAATTCAACTGGTTAAAATGAAACAGAACAAAGGAAATGACCACCTGAGATTATTTTTTTTTTGAACCAGAAAAAATTAAGAAGCTCTTTTAAATCTGCATTAAAAAGGCACTATGAAGTTGGATATCCTTCAGCTCATAACCTATACAAAGAGATCATTCACTAAGATGGTTAATAGGTTTTCCTTCTGCATTATATGTGATATTTTACCTAAAGAGATCTACAGAACTAAAAGCCAAACAGTTAAATTCTTACTGTGTCCTTGCTCAGGCAAATTTCATGATGCCCATAACCATAAGGATTTGGTCTCTCATCTACCACTTAATTTCAGTTCATACAGTCAGTTTTATCTTTCACTATTCCATAAAATGGGCAGTGAAATAACAGCTGCAAATAAAAAATGCAAACATAGTCAATGAAGCAATACTACAAAGACCTTGGCTTTTTGGAAAGATACAGTACAGAAGTTGGCATTCCCACAGACAACTATTGAGGCTATTATAAGTAATTATAAATAAAAATAAATGTTTTAATATTTTGAAATTCACACCTTATGCGGGAAACAAATCACAATATTTAGGTATCCACATGGGGACTCTATGTTAGCGAACAGAAGACAGTGAGCTATCATCTACCATCACCAGTTACTTCTCAACCTCAAGAGAATACTGAACTGCGAACAAAATGTGTTTGAGAAGAGGCATCTATTGTTGTGCAACTTTTACTTGCAGTTGGTGAATGGACCTCTTGGCTTCTGAATGGAAGGAGGGAGTTAAAGCATCCTTTTTCACAGTGCTCTGACAGTCTCTATGAACAACTAAATCCATTGCTATAGCACCTCATAACCATAAACATGGATAAGGGCCTCAAGCAGATGGGAGCTGCCAAGCTCCTCATGTGACACACATCTGGCAGCCCTGCTGAGCATTCCCACTCCCGAGCTGCAGGATGGCTGATGTCATAGGGTTCCGGGAGGATGAGGCCAGGTACGCAGCACTGCAGTTTATTTGTTTAGAAAGGTGCAGCGCTTCAAATCAAGGAGCAGGGTTAACACAGTACTGAACAAATAAAATGTTTTGTTCAAAATTAATGGTTGCAACCTTTGCGGAAAGCCTGTCCACTGGTTGTGAGCCACTATAATCCTTATAGACAACTTTAAACTGAAAAAAAAAATAATAGGTTTAGTCAACTTTTAACGGAAGGTCTGATAGCAAAATAATTCTGCGATTTACCTGCAGACAAGTATGAGCCTTCTAAACAATCAGTAGTACAAAGGCAACAATGCAGAAGCCACCCAGATAAAGGCTTTTCTATCAAAAAGGTTTCCAGTTCTTGGCAGAAGTTTAATGCTATGGAAGGGGCTAAGAATGAGAGTCATTAGACTAATTTTAAATGCCTGTGTACATATATGTAGGTAGGTACCTGTATGAGGTGATTCATCTGATCCGTATTAAGGATTTGTATTAGAATTAATGCAACCAGCACTTTCAGTGTGCTTAGCTCTTCCTACTGAATAGGAAGAAAAAGTCTAGAGGGTGATCAGAGATATTTATTATTCATGCATTGAGTTAGGTGACATTCATTATACTCCAGATGACCTAAAAGGATTCGGTCCACTGAATTTTTAAATCCAGCATATATAAAATGTTTATCCACATAAGACCTATCCCCCTCAATATCTTTTTTCCCCCTTGCAGATACATATCTTTCTAGATATTACTTTACTAGTACTAATGCTTTTGAGGTCAAAGCAAAAAACAAAAAAACAACCAACCAAACAAAACACCACCCCCCTCCCCCCAAACCAAAAACCCCACATACTTAATTCCCATTAAAAAAAAAACCCCAAAACCGGCACACAGAAAGTATGCAGTACATTGTTATGTACTTTTCCAGTCAAATGGGAACCAGCTGTGTTTTTTAAGAAATAGCTCCATGGTGCCAGGCAACCTCCATTCATTTATAAGGGCTGAAATACTCAGCTGAACTATGGATTTGAATGGCTTAGCATCTCTAAGTAATTTATTATAGTTGCTACAACTCCTAACAGCCAGCCATGAAACCAACAAGAAGATTAACGATCCTTACCTCGTTACAAGCCAAGAAACCTAGAGCATCTCTTCCATATTAATATATACCCAATCTGATTAAAAAAAACCCAAACCACGTAGCTTGGTTGTGCTAGGGTAAGAACTAATGTAAGCCTTGCTCTTCATTGTTTTAGTAAAGGCAATGGGTAGCAAGCAGGGATGAGCTAGCACTGCCCAGACTTATCTATGCATGGGCTGGGTGAGGGGAATATGATGGAATTACAAAACCACAATATGGGCATGAAGAATCAGATTTCAGGGGGGAGCGTATCATCCAAAAGGGTATTCGGTCTGGAGGACAAGGCGAGGAAGAAAAAAAAAAAGCAGATGGAGATGGAGAGGAAGCCTGTACAAACAGAAAGATCACTTTGACTCTGGTGGACCCCTCCAGTTGCTATACCAAGAGGTGAGCTAACTTGACTCAAAGACCTCACACAAGGCCATTGATTTGAATGAGGGGTTTGAATCACTGAAAAGACATTTTATGGGAGGCAGGAAAAGCCTCAGACATTTTACAGTGGACAGATAACCTGGCCAGGTGTCTAACTATTTTATACTAATTCTTTGTATGGCATCCTTGTATTTACTCGTCACCAAAAAGCCTGCCTTTAACATTGTGGAACCTATTTACCAAGAAAACAGATAGCACTTTCCTCTTTCTGGAGGATTCCATCGTAAATATTTTCTGTCCCTGGAACACAAAGTATTTCCACCACTTACTGCTGGACCAAGATCTAACACAACTATGGTGCATACCTTGTTTCCAGGCAATGCTTATATCGTTACAATACCCATTTTCCTCTGAAACTGCAATAGATGAAGTTGTCTTAGACGACCTTATTTCTTCTTATCTCAGTGCAAGAGATTTGGCTTAATAGAGTTATCCTTCCTATTACACTGCTCCCATTCCCAAGTTAGCTTAAGTCTGCATTTTGTGATGTTCTGCATTCTGACAGTTTGATTGATGTGTTTACAGCATCTACAACAGCAGTTTGTAGATAACAAAAGCATTTCAAAGGGAAAGCATGCAGTTAGAACAGCAAAAAGAAAATGTCTAGATAACAGTATCAGGATAGCATTTAAAACTTTGGCTATACATTATCCTGGGTGGACAGGAGGATGCACCAGCATTTCCGTAAGATTCCTTCCAGACCTATTTGCTAGGATTTTTCAATGTTTCAGTACAACGTGTAGTCTAGCTATCGAGTATTCAAGATACCTAAATGCCCCACAGTTTACCTATCCTCAAACTCTTCCTTAGTGCCTAAAAAAACAACTCTCTCCCTCCAAGACACTTTAAAACATTGTAAGCTACCACAGAGATGCAACATTTGTTGTATCACATATCTTTTCAGCAGGTTCTGGTGCAATAGCTCAACTGTCTGCATGTGACTACCTTTTAAAATCATGCAGTCATGACTCATCATGAAAGTATGTGTTGCAGCATCCAGAACAGAAGAGCTTGATCTTATTACTGTTTCTTCTTGGGCAGTGGCAAAAACAGTACTGAAGGGATCTGCCTTTTTTGATAGAAAGACGATCCGCAACTGTATGTTACCAAATATTAAATATTGGTTCATAGGTTTCCTTTTAATAAAATCAGATTACCCCTTGCAAAAACAAAGCTGCTATAGCATAACCTGCTTCTGCTAAGATCTCACATTTCACATGCAAGCTTAGAGTTTACCAGAATATAACCAATGACACCATACTTTTCAGTATTTATAAAGGTAAATACCACAGGGCCAGGCTGGAGACCTGTGAACATGAGACAAGCAGCTTTTTAATAATATAAGTATTTGAACCTTTTTGTGCCACAATACATTAATCTGTATTTCATTCACGGTATATTTGGTCAACTTTTTGGCTCATCAATAATAAATTAACTTTTACATGCAAATTTTTCCTGTGGCAGGCATTTAACATCTACTTTACATTTGAATTAGTTTTCCCAGCCACCAGACATTCTGCTTTTCTTTTAATTACTATCTAAAAGCTACAAAAAAAAGGCACAATTTGGCTGACAGCATTTCAGTTTTTGTAACTTAAAAGCGGTTCAATTTATTATATCTCACACACTAAATTCACATTTTATATCGCATGTCATTTCACTTTGGTTTCCTCTTAGTCTCAGCCTTACATTTTTCAAGGTTTCCGTCATTTTTGCATTCTGTTCCCATGTGTACACTGACTACTTTAGAGTCTAAGGACTGCCTGGCTCTGTTGCTATGCAACAGCATAGCCTACTTAGGGCTTCCTGAAATAATCGTCTCAAATGTGCTTTTTTTAGACTTGTTTCCAGCAGGAATACTTTACTGTTTCTTTATAACAGACCACTGATATTATTATCACAATATTAGACAGTGGTCACCTGGGAAGTTTTGGTAGCTACCTAAGATGACAAAAAACAATGTTATTGCTTATAAAATTCAGGAAATACCTCCTGCACCACTAGCACAGTCAGGTAAATATCTCAAATCTTGCCATATATTCTCCAGGTATATGAGAGCCATATATTTATAAGGGAAAAAAAGAAACCTTAATTGTTGATGGCCTTAATCTATTTCATTCAAGATGGGAAAAAACTGTTCTCTATTTAATGTAGAATAAGCCCCTAGACAGCAAAAAATAAACTCTCTTTATATGAAGTCTATTATGAGTTTAATCATCTCAACAGAAGGAACATATATGCAAATATTCCATGTTGCAATTCATTATAAAATAAGTTGACTTCAGAACTCTGTAGGACAAGGACACATTACACATGTCACGAACTGGGGCTGCATTTGCTTTTTGACACATCTTCGAGCAGCCCTTGAGAAACTGTCCTATGAAACATTCGGTCTTTCCAGCCTCACACAGCATTTTTCGTCTCACAACCTTCTAGTGCTGCTGCTGCAAGGGTGGAGCAAAGTGGTTTGCTTTCTCATTGCTGGCTTAATTGGGAATGTTAATTCATTTCTGTAAAATAGAGCAATATAAACACTGGGCTCTTGTTAAAGCATCAATCAACTCTAGAGGGCCAAATGCCTTACTATGCACCAGGCTGAGGGATCAAAGGAAGGAAGTCTGTACAAAAGAGATTTTAATGAAAGGAAATATTTTACCTCATTCTTTTCTTTTCCTCATCCACCTTAGCACGCTCAGCAACAGTTATGTCTATGGAGAGCAGCTGTGTGTCAGTCCAGAATTGAGGTAGAGAGAGGAAGGATGCTTCCCAGACCCAGAGAAAATAGGAACAAGGTTTAAATTAAGGCCCTTGCAGAAGCAAGTCCACCTGCAGTCTTTTAAAGGAAGAGGGGGAAGAGAGCAGCATTTTCATGTTGTTTGCAGGATCCAAAGTCTTAAAGAAGAACTTTTCTTAAAAAGAGTAGGCTGAGGTAGACACAGGAATAGGCTTCTCAAAAAAAAAAATGCATGAGGTGGTATAAAGGGGTAATTTTCCATATCTATATGTGTAGCCACATACATGCATAGTATTCCAGAGTACAACTCAGCAAGGTTTATCAAGCGTGACTCTCCCACAGAGATGGATTTAAAATCTCTGTTCTTTAAAACCACATAAAAAGTACAGCTCAGACTCAAATTGGTATCAATACTGTTTTCAAAGCAAAGACGTCAAGACCTGAAGAGCAGCAACATTTGGAAGGATCTTGTTCATGGTTAAGCAAACCGTCTGAAATCCAAAAATCATGCATGATCAGCTAGAGGAGAGAAAACCATTAATAAGGAAACCCTTTATAATGGGGAAATCCTTCAGTATGTTCACTTTGCATTTTACACTCTGCAGCATTTATGGAAATTTATAAGACAAGTCAAATAATTTCTAACATAAAAAAAAGGCCCTCACATTTGCAATGATAAATTTGAAGATGGGAACCTTACCGACCACTTTTTCATGTCCACATTATAAAAGAATCTGATTAAGCAAAGAGGAAAAAAGCAAAACAACAGCCCTTCTTCCTTAATAATCCTTTGTGACCTAGGATCATTTTGAACACTTGGGATTGAATAATCTGCACTTTAGAGAGTGTCCTTAACAATGCTGACAAGTGTCCATGTGCTGGTACAAGATGGAAACTAAAAAATGACTTGCATAATCTAACATTAATTAGCAATTGTGCTGGATTACACAATCTGTTCACGACAGTCAGATTTAACGTGCATTTCTAGATACAAACCCAGGTACCCTGACGAATATGATGACCAACAGCAATTGAGGCTCTGCAAACTACAGCTACTTAAAATCAGCGCTAGTTACAGCTTTGATTCCAAGGGGCTTTTGTCCCCAGTTTGAAGCCAAACTAAAGCTCAAATACTTAATTCTTACCCTTGTAATGTCTGATTTCTTCATCTAAAAGAAGAAAGGGCCAAATGGAGGAAGATAACAAGGTGGACAACTTACAACAGGGTGTGGTGGAAGCATAAAACCAAAGTAGAATTTCCTCTCTCAGAGCTTATTGATTTCAGCCAACCATAACAAATTGCTCAATCACTTTAAGAGATGGCCTATTAAAAAAACATACAGTAGACATTTTATACTCATGCCAAGAAAAGTTATCCAACCAAACTAACAGATATTTTCTGCAGCCCAAGCTCTTAATGCTAGCTTGCAACTCTCACAGCAGTTGCTGAGTACTAAGACACGTTAAAAGAGCTTAAGATGAACCTGAACATGCAGTTCTTCCTACATTCATAAAACCAACAAAATACAATAAAGCACAAGCCATGTTTTCTGGATATGAGTATAAACACACAGAGCAGAAACAGAAGAACTTACAGAAACCCTTACTACTGTACAAAGTTCCTGAGAGGAATTTATGTTGTCAGACCACATGAGTACTTCCATACTTGACCTGAAGAGCTTACCTAACTCTTCACAGGCCATGCAAAGCATAGAATCCCTACTTTTATCTACCTGATGGCGTATTGTGGACAATGAAAGGAAGTACCAGCTGCCTGCTTCCAGCAAGAATGCATACGTGGGCAGAATATTTACTAAGACTTCCAATTCTGAAACCCTGGAAAAGGGGAAAAAAAGCCTCTGAAGAGTAAGAGTCACCCACATATGTGTGTTTCTGGGTATAATTTTTTCCATAAAAGGCAAGCTTCAGGAAAAACTTCAAAGAGGAAGGAGATAACTATATAAAAGATGTTGCTCCAAATCTACAGCAACAGAAAAAAACCACACCTCTCTTACAGTCACTACAGAAGTGCGTTGTTCAAGGAAAAAACTAAAGAGAATAAAAGAGTTAAGTAATTGAGAACCAATGAAGAGAAAAGACATATAGGCACACTCTGGTAAGAAACTGCATAAAAATAAACCCAAGACTGAGCAGGAAGAAACAATCAATATTAAGTGCTTCCTGGCAAAGAAGAAAAAGAAACCTCCTTTACAACTATTATTCCTCCTGGCAAAGATCTTGGGATGCTGACAACCATCTGTAAGCCTCTACTCCATCCCAACTAAAACTGTCCACCTTTGCAGCTGGGAAGGACCATAATACCAGACAGAACTAGTAGACACAAGGCAGGTTTCCTATACCACAGTTTGAGTCTTCAGGGTCAGGGAACTTTGAAAATTACCTCATCTATCCATGTAAATATACATAGATAAACCTGATAAGATGGGTACTGTTTCATATTCACTCCATAACTACTCCATAACTACTTGTATCTAGATGTACTTACCAGTAGAGCCTGTGAGCTTAGTAGATTTTCTATAAGCTGTACAAGAACTGCCTCATATTCCAAGTATTTGTCTATTTTTTAAAAAAATATCTTTTAATACCTAAAATAATTAACTTCAGAGAACTACACATGATGGGTTCACCTCGGCTAACTGCCAGATGCCCACCCGGCCGCTCTCCCACTCCTTGTCTTCAATAGGAAGGGATGAGAAAATAAGATGAAAGAACCAGTGGGTTGAGATAAAGACAGGGAGATCTGTTACCAATTATAAACACTGGCAAAACAGACTTGACTTGGGGAAAACTAATTTACCGCCAATTAAATTTGGTTTGGATAGTGAGAAACAATGACAAGTTAAAACAACACCTGCCCCTCCGCCCCCTTCTTTTTCCAAGGCTCAGCTTCACTCCTTTAGTTCCTGACTGCTCTACCTCCTCCCCCAGAGGTGCCACCATCTTGGCGGCTGGCTCAGCTGTGCCCTGCAGGGGTCCGTGGAGCTGACTGGAACTGTGTCCGTGATGGGGTAGCCCTGGCCTCTCCTCACAGAGCCCACCCTTGCAGCCACCTCACTGCCAACACCTGGGCAAAGACACCCTGTACACCCACCAATACAGTTCCTACTCAGCACAAGATACTAAGGGGATATAAATGGCCATGAGAAGCACTTACTGTGCTTTCCAGTGTCTTACTTAAACTTTGCTAATTGCTGAGACTGCCCTTCTGTCACTTTCTTTCGCTTAAGACTGAGAAATCAGAGGCATGCGATGATCTCACCCAGTACACGTCCCTGATAGCTCGCAGCTGATATGAGGCAGTCTGTTTCCAAGCAAAGGCTATGTGGCAAGTATGTTAATACCAGGAGAGACAGGTAATAAAGCACAGTTCTCTACTTGCCAGTCTTTACCATCACAAACCAAGAAAATCTCAGTGCTCTGAAAGATCACGATCATTGTAGCCATGACTTTTATAGGCACCAGAAACAATGTATTCCTCCCCAAGACTGAAGTTCTTGTTTTACATAAGACAGGATGAGGAATCTTTTCTCTCTTATTTAAAATAACTTAAGAGATTAGCTTTGACATTTTTAGGTTTCTGTACGAAGAAGGGTAGAGAAGGAGCATATACCAGCTTTTCAAGTCTCTAGGTTACTTCCATGAAAGCATTCACTAGAGAAACACAATGATGATTTTTTTCATGATCAAATCACATTGTTCAGTTGAATTAATGCCTCTCAGAAGAGCGAGAAGTATCAAGGATACAAGCACGTTGCAAGAGGTGATATGTTTGCTTGTGGATTAACTCTAAGCTTGTTTAAAAAGTAAATACTCCACAAGAACAACAGGTAAAAAGACAACACTTGCCCACATGCAAGTAACATGCCAAATTTGGGTGAATGAACATAGTATATATAGACTTGTACTTTCAGTTTCAGGTGACCAACATGAGATGCTACAAAGGACCTCATGCTTCAGAAATTAGTAAGAACCAACCTTTTAAAAAAGTATTGTGGGATAAGTAGTGAAATAAACTAGCAAACCCAAGCATCTTACCACTTCTGAAAATTTGACTTAATGTAATGTTGAAATGTAGGACACCAACCATGAAATTTGAAGATACAGTGCAAACTTCAAGACCTAAAGTTGATGAAAAAAAAACCGCTTTGATTTCAGCCAAGTTAGAAATTCACCCATACTGTAAAAAACATTAAGGGAAGAAAGGGGGGAGGAAGACAAAGACATTTTTTTTTCTACTACTACACAATTAATGCCCACATTTTCTAACATGACTATTTGTGTTGGATTAAAAGCTTCACTGAACATGCTTCATATGTGCTTCATAGGCAACCTTTCCATAAGTAAATTTTAACTTTTAGTCTAATGTCTTTGAAATTTGCCATCCCAACCACCAAAAATTATCTTTTCTACCCTTCTCTTGAGCAAAATTTTCCATTGCTACTACATACTTTATACCTACAGCTGCCTCATGATTCAACAGAAACAGCATCAGTATTTTCAAACAAATAGTACTGATGTTTGCATAACTGATAATATTCCATATTTGTTTTCATCATAGACTCTAATGAAATCAGAGCTGAACTAAAAATGGAGACACGAGACATGTCTTCATTTCAGAAAACCTTTTCAGCACAGTCTGAGTGAAATAACATTCAGATGAGAGAGATCTTAGCTATACCCTGCTCAGCCTCAGGGGTCTTTCTGTTTTAAATCTTTCTTTCCAAAATGCTTATCCTCCAAGCAATTTGATTGATGACCCTTTGTCAGGAATATCTTCAAGTGTGACTTTCAGAATCAAGCAACATTTTCCCCCTTTTGTATTTTGCCGCTCTTCTTGCTCAACCCCATACAGGGATTACTCGAATATTAATACTCAAATATTAAAATCAATGAAAATGTTAAATATTTAATTCCATTATTAAATTTAAACTTTTACATGCAAAACAATGAAAGAAAAAAAAAATATCAAGAATCTGGAAGGCTAATTGAAATAGAAAACTATTTCCCCAGAGTTGACCTTTGGATGAAGACTCACCCACTCTTGGAACTTCACTTGTGTGAAGCACTGCTGAATCCACATGTCTTGACATGTGTCCCCTCCTTTCCACAGAGCTATTCTGCATGATGTCATTGCTGGAATAACACATTTGTATCCAGACAGCAGTGATCTACACATGCCGAGATGTTTTTTGGGAGTTGCTACTAATCTTTTAACCATTTGATTTGCCCAACAAACAAGGCAAACTTATCTGTAAAGTCAAAGGGCATTTGGCTATTTGCCTGAAACTCCACACACATCACATTACATAATGGGATGATTCTTAGGTCAGTAAAGCTATTTTAAAGTAAATTATTCTCCTGTACGGCATACCTCGGTATAGCATTTAAGGGAATACCAAAGCTGATGGGTTCAACAGAAAGTAAAAAAAAAATTAAATCAAATTTTCCCCACAAAAAAATAAACACAGAAGTATTTCTTTTTCTTTTCTTAAACGGCATACAACTGGACTGCAGAGAGTGTGTAAAGGTACACAGATTCTCTGAGTTTGACAACTGAAAGAGGATATTATTTGAAGACAGGACTAAAATGAAGAGCTATGCCATCCTCATGACTAAACAGCACAGAAAAAGGCATACAACATATTCTCCTTAAGAATATAACCAGAAAGAAGTGCAGTTGTTTATTTTTTAAAAAACAAACTAAACCCCCACACTCACAACAGAAAACCACATCTCTCCCACTCATCACACACAACACCAAACAAATGCTTCTTACCTAATGAAGCTTATTTGAAACATTTTCAGTCGACTTTTTTCAGTTGACTTTCCAATTAAAGAACTTGGAGAAGAAAGAAAACCAAAAAAACCACCACAACCCCCCAAAAAAACCCAGATAAGCGAAGCAAAACAAACCACCACCTCTAATTTAATTAAATAGAGATGGTGATTAGGTTGCCAACAAAGGCAAGCTGTTTCAGTCTGATTATTAAGCATGTAATCAAATACTCCAGTGAGCTCTAATGTTACCACATGAAGTTTTTATGAAGCTGCAGAGCATTATGTCTTTCAGATGCCTCAAGATCAGTAATCAAGTATATCAGAGCTAAACCTTATGACTGATGCAATTTTTGCTCTGTTCAGCTTCATATTAGGTTCTTTCTTCTCCATTCTTCCTATTAATCTTGGGCACTCTAAAACAACAATAATAGGGCAGAGGAGCTCCAGAGACAGAACAATGCCTGATACTAGATAAACAGAAGGTTCTTAGAAACGTAGGTCTGATTAGGTACATCCAGAAGAATAAGTAGCTTTAAGTCAGCTCACATGCTTCATTAGGAAAATTACTCTCAGTATACTATTATAAGGTTGAATATCTTTTTCCTTAAAACACAGAGACAGAAACATGCTGTGTTGCAAGGCTATTTCTATTTGCTGCAAAGAAGTCTCAAAAATACTGTGTCGATCATGGTTGACACCAAATAGATCAGTATAGAATCTAATAGCTATAATCCCATGCTAGTTTTGTAATAAGAAAGCAAGAATTATAAATAGGTAAAAGCAAAGCATAAACTATAATAGTGCAGGCTGATTAGACAAGAAAAGCCCTGTGCTCTACATAAAGTGATTACTTCATCTTATGACACTAGGAACAATACTGGCAAATATATCCTTTTTTCTGAATGTCAAAAAAAAAGGTGTTTTCTCTATCCAGAACAAGTATTTTTCACTAGCTGTCTTTAAAAAGCCTGTACAGAAAGACTTTGGCAATTGTTGAAAGTGAATACACTTCAGGAGAGGAAGCTACAAGGTCTCCTAGAGCAGTGTTGGCAACTTTCACAATAAAAAAAAATCCAAACACCACAAAACTCAACTGGAGTTATGAACTTCTACACTCTTTGCTTGATTTCTCTTGTTTCTTGGCCCTCACCAGTACAGTTTGAATGATATATAGTTATTAATTTAAATTGATTTACTTCCCAAGGTTGCTTTAGATTTCACAGATTTCAGCATGTGATTGAGCTTTTCTTGAATATCTCCTATGTGGGTGGATTTGATAGAAGGATAAGTTTAGTTTGCAATGTCACATATCTGTGTTTTTCTGCACCAGAGTAAGGTACATTAAACAATGACAAACTCATTAGCATCTAAATATGGAATTGCTTATTTGGTTTGTGTCTCATTATGTTACTGAGAATTTCACTTCACGTGGCAGCATAAGGAAAACAGAAGCAATCTCTTCACAAAGAACACTGTGGTCATGTTTTATAGATATAGAATACCAGCTTGCCATAGCTCTGTTCCTCACATACAAGTTTGAGAACCACATCATCTCGGCAATTTAGTATTGTTCTTCTGCATTTGGATACTTTCTGTAGGGGAGGTCTAACTGAAACTCTGCCTCTTGCACGATCTTAGATCAGCTTATTCCTGTGAAATAAGCACTGAGTGACAGAAAAGCTCGTCCTGTAACACCTAGAGCTAGAAGGACTTCCAGAACTGCTCATATAATTCATTCCAGAGTCAATTAAAGCCAACAAAAATAATCTAAGGAGCATGATCCAGAAGTGGAAGCTTCCTGTTTTTCAGCATACAAATCATAAGACTAGAGAGTCAGGAATCTTCTTGTGTGCAAAAGCACAGAACCAGAAGGAAAGCAATTGTGCTTGTACACAATAAACCAGTTTAACATACCTTTTATAATGGTGGTACTCTGCTTGGACATGTGTTCGGGTTCCCTGAGGTTGAGAACAGTCTGGAGTTTAGGTCTCCTCCTTCCTTGACATAAGGCTATTACATGGAAGATGAGCAATGAGATTCTCCTCTTCCCTATCTCCACACAGAAGATACTAAGTTAAACTCAGACCCCGAGTCAGGACTAATAGGTCTGTATAGGTACACCTAGTAAACGGAGAGAACTCTTTGAATCCTAGAAAAACTTTGGCTGGAAGGGACATCCGGAGGCTATCAGGTCCAACAACTGCTTGCTCAAAGTCAGGCTAACTTCAAACTTGCTCAGGGACTCCAGATGAATTTTTAGTATCTCCAAGGATGGAGGTTCCCCAGGCACTTCAGACAACCACAGCCAGTGATAAACCATTTTTGCAGTGAAAGATTTTCCTTTCCTGTGGTCTGAATTTCTCTCATTGCAACTTGTGACCATTGCCACCTACCCTTTTGTTGTACACCTCCAGAAGAATCTACGTCATCTCCATAACCCTTCTCTGGATAGGACAGTTAAAACTCCTTGTAGTGTCTTCTCCATACCAAACAAATCCAGTTCCCTCAGCCCCTGCTCGTATATCATGTGCTCCAGCCCCAATGGTTTTCGCAGCCTCCACTAAACTTAAGTCGGTATGTCAATATCCTTTTTGTACCCACAGGTCCAAATGCCTGCAATGGCACACTGCAGAAACTCATTCTTGGTGAGTTTAGGATCAGGGTCCTAGTTACCAGATCATAAACAGTCTTAGGTGAGAGACAGATGGTATACACATAGAAAGAGCCTGGTCAGCAGTTCTAGATGCTTACAGTTTTTTACCTGAAAGGTACATGTAGTTCCCAGATAACCTCTTGGCTCAAGAGCCCATTCTCATTAAAAGCACTGTAGAAGCAAAGGGAACTGGTTGACAGAAACATTAATACATGATTAGAGAGTTTAAAAAGCTGTCACTAGCACCATGTCATAGGTGAAATACAGCCGTCAACTTACACAACAGAGTTCTTGGCAAGATGATTCCCTGACATTAGCTTGGCTACTCTAGACTTGCTTGTTGCTGACATACAATACAAGTAACTAGTTATTTTCCTTTTAATCGCACATCTGCACAAAGTTTATAAAATCAGATTTTAGCTCGCTACTTGCTGGAGGATAACCACCCAGGTTTAGACTAAAGTTGATACTCCTTTCTATCCTGGTACAATTAAAAACCTTAACATTACAGGCCAAAGCCATTAATTTACAAAGGATTAATCTTTTAATCTTAACACTAGTCCACAAAGGATGAGGTTCTAACTCTTCACAAGGCAATCTGTCCTCTCAGCTTGTGGTCTCAGGCAAAGACTACCTAGATATCTGCTCACAGACCTAAAACTTAAGCAGACTGCCTGCATGAACCAGGCACTGAAACATCCAACTGAGATCAAGACAGCATGTTTTAAATTACAGTCTGTCTAATTAGGCACAGTAAGGGCAACCTTCTCTTCTGGAGAAAGACCTGTTAATTACTTTCCTGTATGCCTTCTGCCACCATTCCTTGTCCTGAAGGACAAGTTGCCCTTTAACTCTTTCTCTTCCCCCTGCCCAGATGTCAAAGTCTATTTCCCCTTTGGAAAAAAGGGACCAATATCTCATCCCATTCCCAGGTGCCAATATTCAATTAGGAACATGCCCCTTGCTATTTTTTAAGCCCAAACCAGCGCTACAGATTGAGTAACCATTAAGATTTGATTAATTAAGGTTGCAGAAAGTATAAGTATAATCTGATACAAAATTAATGCAAAGCGTTCTCAGGATACCAGCTTTAATTAACTTTACTGGAGAATTTTCACTGGTCGAATTCTCATCAGATTGTACCCATACAGTCAAAAATATTTAATTTCTCAAGAGAAGATTTGCATTTTTAACTCCTAAATTTGCAAGAACACACATTCTTTGGCCTTAAGCTTGATGACCGCTGAAAGAGAAATACTAGTATGTATTTTGCCACTAGCACATACACATATTTTGTCTAGTAAAGTGTTACATGTATATCTTATCTACAAACTGGGTAGCATACTATAGGAAGCAGAATGATGATCTCCATGATAAACTGGCACACAGGAGAAAGCCTTAGGAATACGCAAGGCAAGTAGGCATTGAAATAACATATTATTTTAAAATCAATTTTTGAAGTAGTAAAATAAAAAAGTAGTAAGAATTTCCATCTGTTAGCAGCATTTGGAAAACGTGACATCATGATGCATTTTTGCAGTGAAGTTTCCTCAGCATATTTCAGTTACAGGCTTTTAGAGCTTTTGAGTCAGTTTGTTTTTAAAATACGAATTTGTAGAAGCAGCGAGGCAAAAAAGCAATAGATGTATATAGGATGAAGTGATCATTCAGAGTACAGAGCTGACCTTTATATCTGTCCTTTGAGAGAAAACAAAAAGAATTGGGAGGGGTACAAGAATAGAGTGAGCTGGAACTGCTAGAGGCTGAAGACAAAGGATTCTACAAAGGCAACTCTCACACAGAGTTCTGGCCACAGCACTGAAAAACAAGTCGTTTATAACTTGAGGGTGACGGGTGTTGTTTTATTGTTGTTTTCTATTTTAAAAGCTGCTTCTCAGAGACTCCTCAAAAGATCTCACACATTATAATTGGTGACCTTTTTTCACATTTCTTCATCTTGTGTTTCCTCATGCCATTTTCAATAATTAATTTGAAAGACCCAGTCAGCATCCTCTGGCTGCAACTTATACAAAAGGTTCTCTTCATGCTACTAGCTAACATGTATATGGCACAGCTGGCAGTCTTCTGTTTTCACAGCAGTCAAGTTTTCATTATATCTACTACAAAAGAAGTAGGGAAGATAACGTGACATCAAGCACCCCTCTTGCTTTATAGATGACATGCTGATGTCTGGAAGAATCTTACCCTGTTGTAGGTGGAACAAGAAGTTGTAATGGAGAACAGTCTGTACCAAAGTTCAAAATGCAAAAAGACAAATAAAACAAAGCTCATATTGTGCAGTACAAACAAAGTAGAAAGAACGGAGATACACAATGTAATCACAAGGAATTAATGAGGTGTAAAACATTTAAATGAGACCAATGAAGTGATGAGTCATACAGCAAGAAACAGAAATGCCCGGTTGCAGTGTTTGAACAGTTTCATCGTTTTCCAGCAAGAAAGGGATCATTTTGGTGGACTTAATACATAAATTTGCAATGAACGTGAAGACAGATGCATTACATATAAACAGCCAAAAAAGCACTAGTCATACAGGTCTTAAAGGTGGCCTGGGAGAACTCTTAATGCCCTTTGTGCTATCTTTGAATTCATCTAACAAAGATGCTTAGTGAGCCATATGAAGAGGTATTTTAGGATACTGTTGACAAATTTGCTATATTTAAACAACATTCTGACTACCAACGGTTTTGAACAAATAAACTTAATTTGCATTCCTTTGGTTTCAAAATTTTATTTTGAGAGAAAGATGGAATGTTTGTGTGTCAAGCTAAGTTATCAGTTGGAAAACAAATTTTTCCATTGATAAAATATGTAAACTGTACGAAATCATGTAGCTCTCCAGATATTCACAGCTCTTTAGAGCACTTTGAATTCTGTTTCTACTTTCTACTGTAGTAAAAACTTGTCCTTTACTTCTCTTTCTTGGTGTGTGGGGAGGTCAGGGAGGAGAGAGAAAGGTAAGGGTACACCCACAAATATTGCAGACCATTGCAGAGGCTGAGCAAGAAAGGGAAAACCAGATATTCATCATCAGATAGATACTTGTCTTCAGATAGATAGAAATACTTATCAGTATTTTCTGAGCAGGTAAGACTCTTGTAGCTACTCCATCTTCTAGAAAACTTTTCACAGTGAACCCAGAAGCAGCTGCTTACAGTCTGGGCCAGTACTGATCTAAACACCACCATGAACTTGTTGGGAAAACATTCACCACACCTGTAGGACAGGTACAAAAAAGTTCCAGTGGGTAAGACATAGGCATAAACTTAACACATCATATGTTCTGTTTTAACTATACTACCATGTTGCCTGGCATCTCAAACTAACTAGCAAAACTGGTGGGTAACATACAGGAGGCATTTGAGTTGGCAGACACAGCATTAACTTCAGTTTTCACCAAGTAAAATACACTATTAAGCCTATTTCCTTTAGCCAAACTTGTAACCTCCAAAATATATAAAGCCAGCATGCCAAGGTCTCTTTGACAGGGTCTTTTCTTCATTAAGCATCAGTGATTTGCATTAATTATATTCCCATCCTTCAAAGCTATAAGTGAAAAGAATATTGGTTTTTCTACTGTTTCGCCTGAGAGTCATATCAGATCAATAGACTTCGGTAACTAAGTCATTATATTTATCCTTTTTGATAAAAGGCCTTATATTAGCTTTCTTTTGACTCCTCTAATTTCCTTGCTTTTCCAAAACATCCAAGTGAAGAGTACAGGAGCCTGGGAAAAGGAATAATGGACAGTCTGATTTGAATTTGGTTGGAACCATTTTTATTTGAGCAAGTTTTACCCAACAATGCAGGACAAATTCCACTCTTTTTGGTAGCTTATATAAGCATAGTTACAGAAACAGTCTAGCAAATTGGTGACAGATATCATTAGAAGATGAGAAGGATGCCATAGAAGTTCCACAGAATTAAACGGACTTTATCAAAGGCTTGTAGAAAAGTCTGCCTTGGAGATAAAAATTGTTTCTTGCTTATGCCTTCTCCTAAGAACCTTGAGGAAAAAGTCAAAATTATTTCAGTTATTATATGAAGTATCTTGTCAGAAAGGCACTTCAAACAGTGCAGACTACAAATGACAAATTGGTTAGCTACTTTCTTTCTGAAATTAGTTATTTGAAGAAAAGCCATTTTAGCTCCCTCAAAGCACGTGGCAGAATGTTTGCATGTTGAGACAAGCCTCCTATGTAAGAATGTACTTTTCCTTCTGCTTTAGGCAGATGAGAAAGCACCAAGGACATCCTCTTCCAAGCATTTGTGGAAATAGAAATAACCTTCCAGAACAGGTATTTTCATGAGAAGGCTAGGGCTAAGCCATACTGTCTGATAGATCCTGCTGGAGCTGCTACAGCAAATAAAAGGGCTGGAGTATTGCTCGGTGCAGTGTCACTCTGAGACGAGAAGAAACTCCACAAAAGCTTGCATGTAGAAAAAGCAGCAAAACATGTCAGTTGGACCAAAAAAGAGATCCCAGTTACGTTGAAGTTAGAGGTTTGATGAGTACTTTGCAGACTTGTCATGATTAAACATCAAGATGAGACCTAGGCATTCCCATCCTCTGCATCACCATTCCTGTTTCTATGGAAGGGACATGTACTTGTGCACAGTCCAAGTAGGTGTGCTGTGGATGATCCAAGCGCAGATGATGAGGCACTCAGCTTGGCATTTTAGAGCTTATTCCAGTCTTGGTTTATTCCTCTTGTATTCAGAGACAAAAGGATTTTCAGAGGACAACATGGATCCTTCAGGAGTAACTCGTAATTGTCAGATACAGCTGTGTGCAGATTTCCCAGGTAAAACCAAGCAAAAAGCTATAATGTGTTTTCATTAAGTTCTAAGTGAATCTCTTGAAGCAGTCAGTAAATAGGGAAGGAGCGACACAAAGGGAAAGTGACCTATGTTGTGCTTTGGTTAAGTTTTGAACAGTAAAGTGCTTGAAGGAAGAAGACTTGAATTCAACTTGTGAATAGTTAGCCCTTTCAGTTAACACACAAGCCAACATTCAGCAAGGCCTTGTATGCAATCTTCTTTATTCATAGGAGCACATGGATACTGACTTCATCTATGTCTCCCTCTCAGATGTCATTCATGCCACCTTAAATAACGAACAGTTCTGATCAAACATGTCTAAAACCACACTCAAGGGTAGGAGAGAAGAGACCTTTGTCACAGACAGCTGATTATGGGAAGATCCATAACAGCCACTTCAACAATTTTTCTTTATCCTTAATAGGCTTCTTTTCTATCTGTCTTTATACTTGACTACTTGTAAACTGAAGACCTTAGATTCAATGCTTTCAGTAGCTGAAAGGATTTGAAGAATATTCTCTTCTGATTCCCATTTTACATGTTAACTTCCCACAATTAATGCCACTTTCTTTAGCTTGCTTTTAGCTTTCAAAGGCTGCTTCTGCATAGAAAAAAACCTTATGCTTTGCTATTTAATCCTACTGAATCTTTTCATGCTTCCCTGAATACTTTTTCATTTAATGTTACATCAAGTGGGTTGAATATAAACAGCCTCTGTGACTAGTGTAAGATTTTAGCTTTAAATCAGCTGGCTAGTTGGAGAGAAAAGTAGGAACCTGAAAGAAAAAGACAAAATAAAACAAAACCAACAAACCAACCCAACGCAGAAGTCTTTATTCCTTAGTTTGTAAGAAGTCTTTATGCCCAAACTGTAAGATAGATGCACCTGACTACCACCCAAATATATACATACGCAGAAAAGAAAAAGGAGAGGAAAAGTTCAGAGTAGAGATCACAGCTACCTTTACTTTTGGTTACTCAAATTTTGCTATTAATAATCTTTATAAAATGAACTACTTCTTGCCTCATATTGGTCTAACACTCATTAGTTCCACAGAGAAGGCACTTTGTGTCAAGGAGGAGGGAAAAACTCACCCATTGGACAAACAATTGACATATCAACGTTAGTATGTGTATACAAATAAGTGGTCTTTAAATTACATATTTTACTTACTCAGACACTTACTAGATCCACCCTACCATTCTTCTGGTGACAGTTAACTACTATTTATGTTATCCTTTCCAACCTGCCCATATTTACATCCTTACTTACACAAGAATCTCTTAAGACAGACAATCCTTGGTGAAAATAAAAGCCCAGTATTTTGTCCACTATTATCAGAATGTTAATTACTTTTATAAGTTAACACTACGTTTTCTTGATTCTGCCTATGGAGGTGCTAAACTGAATTTTCTTGGATTTTTCACATCACACCTTAACACAAAATTAGCATATGTAGAGCGTAAAACAACTGAAAGCCTCTACAACTGTTACTATGAAAGCCATGATACTCCAAATTATTTCTGTATATCTGCCTTCCTTGACAAGGCCTTCAAATGTGTTCAGAGAGTAGAGATAAATTAGAACACTTCACTGAAATTACTGCGCTCTGAGCAGAACAGGAATACTTCAGAAAGGGAGATAGAAAATTGAAATTTCTTCAACAGAACAGATATGATTAAGTAAGTGTTCAAGAAGAGCGTCACAGAAGGAACATCAGCTGAAAGACTCACAGGATGCCTGGAAAGCTTCCACGGTTTTCATCAGTCTGAACAGAGAAAACCCAGACAAAAATAGATGACAATCTGCCCTGCCTCAAGAGCAACCACACCAAGGGAAAGTCAGGTAAATTAAAAGGCTTCTAATGGGAGAATTTATTTTCTAAACAACATTCAAATTACCTACTGGGAAATAGCACCTAACCCACACCAATCCCCAGACCAGGTTGTGGACTCATTCGGAAGAACAAGTTGAAACAAGACAAAAATATACCAAAATCCTTGGCAACAGTTTAACAGTCATATATGAATCTGTTCTAGTGCTCAGCAATATTCACAGAAGCTGTTTAATGTAAAACAAAGATTGAAACTCTGATCCTGCCTATATGTGTTTCATACAAAGAAAAAAATCCCTCGAGAACTCCATACCTGTCACCAAAATCCATACAAGAATAGAATTATGAAAGAAGATGCCGAAGAGCACCCCTGAGGGGAGAGTGTAAGGAAACACTACTAAGCACAGAGACACAGGCAACTGCTGCTCTCAGGAGGAGCTCGGCAGAAGAGCCTACTTGCCAAAAGGACACCTAGACACCAAAACGAGGTGTTCTGGTGCTGCCTAAGGCTCAAAGAACACACAATGTTCAGTTATTGACTCAGATCACACCACCTGGAAAGCAGGGGAAACTTGGACTGTTTGTGGCACTTTTTCCTCCCACTGCAGTAGGAAATTAATGCAACATACCACCACAGCAAGACAGGCAGTCATGGATGTTGACCCCAGAACACTGCTAGTTTTCTTCTTTCTAGAATTCTGCCTTACAGTTTGCTTAAGAAATCATATGCATTTGTTAAAGGTATGCAATCTGTTTGTCACCAAGTAAATGTATGAGAGAGTAGTTAAGAACACATATTTATAAAATACTGTGCTAGCAAGAGACCCAACTATAAACTTAAAAATTTTCCTTACTGGCAAAATTCAGTAGAAAAATATACTTGCAAAGCTTGCAAAAGGAGTACCAGTGCCTGGCTTGGCCAGACCAAGAAGGCTAGAGAAGAATGGAAGAACAGAAATGCTAACAAAGAGTGGACATGGAGAATCTAGTGAACTTACACAAAATACATTTGCATAGTCCGTTGTCCCAGTAGAAACACTGCTTAAGAAGCAGAGCTGCAGTCCGTAACGGATGAATTGCCTTCAAAAATTGCTTCTATGAGGCACAAAAGTGATAGGAAAGAAAATTTTCTGCTTGGAAGGAAATAGCATGGTTCAGCGTGCTGCAGCAGTCATCAGAAATCAGTACCTTGTTCTGGAGATTAGCATAAGTAACTCCCTGATCTGCAGTTTTATCAGCTATACAATTGTGGGAAAACAATATTTAAATAACAGCTTTCATCCCTCACTTGCAAGTGTTGTCAATGAAGATGGAAGTGCTTCCACGATGAAAGGTGCTACATAAATAATACCTTTCCTCAGTATCTGGAAAAAAGAGGATAACAGAAATGCTTCTTCCTGGTCTTTGCTCTGTACAGCAGAGCAAATGTGCAGAGTGTACAACTGAAAAGCATCTTCTTCTAAAATGACAATTAGCTAATGCATCATACCACGTAAAATATCTTCATGCAATTCCTTCCTTATGTGCTAATGAAATCATTCCCCATTACTACCTTTCTATATATTAAAAGCCTATTTTTACCTGAACATTAATAAATATGAAAGTATCAGTGAGGAAGTGATGTTACATGCTTAAATTTCTTATACAGTATCTATGTTCCTCTGGGTGTATGGCTATCATATTCATCTTCTATAAATACCCATTCAAACTTTATTTGTTCCGGAGATGCTCTGTGCATGTATTGTGGATGGGTGAAGGCTTTACACCTGTTTTTTACCATTTATCAGTGCTTTTGCTTTTGTAAAATTCAAGAGAATATTGTCATTGCCCCACTCAGGCCCTAGTAGTACCGCATTAGGTATAGACACAAAAATTACACTCTAAAAGGACACACAACAGTGGTGGCATTATTTTTGCACATTAGCACTCAGAGTGAATGACACTGGCATTATACAATTATTTACTACTTTATGTTATTATAGCTGTCATTCTACAGATCAGCACCTGAACTACCTGTAGGCAAATAAACACATTAAAAAAAAAAAAAAAAGTGTTCAACAAGGCTTCCAGCTATTTGTGATAACGTAGAGGACTCCCTGTTCAAGATAAATATTCTGCTTGGAAAATTTCTAAGAACTGAATGTAAACATTAGTAGCCTGTGTATAAATAAATATGTGACAGAAAGGGCTTACTTCACTGACAAAAAGCTGTGGTTTCCTTAGGCTTTTAGGGCATGCTGTAATCAGTTTTGATAAGCTATGTCTCCTTCTCAAGTCATACAGCTTCTATATTCATGCATACTCCATTCACATCTCTTATCACGCTTTGACTCCATGAGACCTTACAAATAAGTTACTTAAAATGCAGCAGTCTATTAAAAAAAAAAAGTTTCACATTACGCCTGCCTTCTAGAGTCTGAAATTTTCACATGCTCCAATTCTTAAATGCATTAACAAATCTTTTGTTTTCTGCTTGCTCTATCTGAGCTCAGAAACGTTAGCCCAAATCAGTAAAGCTGCCATCATCCTGCTATTTTTAAACACAAAACAAAGGGTTCACAACTGAATCTCTATTGCTCTGTAAGGCTACATACTACGGTTTGTTCTTTCTTACATTTAAAATACACATTTTAACATTTAACATACCCAGTTATCAATTTTTATGTCTCCTGCTAATGGCACCATTTCCTTCCAGTCTCACTGCAAACGTATTACTGTACTTATCGTACAATGAAAATAAACCTGACAGGGACACAAGAGATCATCCCAAAAGAAACACGTGATTAGTAACTGAAAAAAAAATATGCATACTAAAGAAATTGGGAAAGGAATGGAACAGAACTAGAAATTATCATGCTACTAAGCAGAGTTCCTAAGTTCTGACCATTGCACATCAGAAATAAATTTGCAAGAAGTATATAAAAAAGTGACGAAGAAGGAATCAGATATGGAACAGAATCTATATATGCAGAAAGAGTAAACAGACCAAGATGACTTTATTCTTGAGGAAAAAGAAAATGTGATAGATATGTGAAATCATGACTCATGAGAAACTGAAAAGGGAACAATTAATTAATTTTTCCCACATCACAACAATTAAAAGGGTCCCCAATTAAATCATTAGGCAACAAATTTTAAGGCAAAACAGAGACTTACTTCCTTGCACTCCACATGCACTGAATCATGTAACTGCCAAAGGATACTGTGGAAACTGATAATATAAATCAGATCAACCAAATACATTAATTGAGGACACAATGCTCCCTGCAATTAAATGTAATTGTGCAAACTTTACTTTATGCTCACAGAACTCCTAATCGAAGCTGAGCACCAATCACTGGGACAGTGTATCAAAAGATGATCACTCCATTTAATTTATGCATTACTTCTCTGAGCATTCTTTACTGGAATTTTGCCAGTTGTCTTATTTTGACAGCAGATTTATATTCTTCCAGGCTGTGTCTGTAATGATATGCCACACAGCTTTTGTGAATAAAAAGAGGGTTTTGTCCAGCCTATACAGTTTGAACAGGCATCTGACAGTCACCGTTCTGGTGTGAACAACTATTTTTTAATTTACTAGCTCTACTGAACCCAACCAATGCCACCTGACATGCACCACAGGGGAAAAAAAAAAAAAAAGTCTCCATATGTATTTCATATTAAAAAAAAAAAAACAACCAAAAAACCACACACACACAAAAGACACTTACCCTAAGTTCCCAAGAGTTTTTGCTAAACTTAAGACACATCTTTCATTCCTCTTTTATTATATATTTTTTGCAGTGGAATTCACATGCAGATATCAAAAACTTTCTGTGCCTCAAGCAAGAACCTTGGGAAGTTTGAAAGTAGCACAGTCTGTTTATCCTGATTGCCCTTTTAAATTTACATCTCTGTAAAATGAGAATGATAGTGAACTGTTGCTTAACATCAAGAATTTTTCCTGGTCCACCTGTAGACAGATAATTTCGAAGTAGAAACACATTTTAAATTTCTATTTTGACCAGGTTAGACAGAAAAAAGCCTGACAATTCAAAGACAAATCTAGAGAGTCGCAGACCAGAAATATTAGACAGAACTCTAGAAATTCTTTGAAAGCAAAGTTGAGATTGCAAGTCACTCATTATATCGGACAAATAAAACAGGGAAATGATGGAACATTTGTTTACCTAAATTTAGGTTAGTCAGTTTAGAACTGACTTTTCCATGGAAAAAAAAAGAAGTTAAAATATTAGGAGAAACTCCCAAGGCTCAAGTTCTGCTATTATTTGCTTTGCCTGTCTTTAAAGTGTGAACACTCTGCTTTTGAGCCTTGGCCTGAAGAAGTTGACATCAACTGAGTTCAAGACTTCTGAGTGTAGAGAATCTGTGCACTCATACTTTTTGTAGTTCTTCAGGTTGATCAGCTATCCAAATAGCAGTGGTCATTTTCACAGAACACCTTGTACAGGGTCCACTGACAGCTTTCTCGTTAAGCATCATAGCTTTGGCTCTCCTATGAGATCTACCTCTCTCCTACCTACAAACAATCAACAAGTTAAGTAGAGATGCTGAGCAGGAACCAATTTAAGGCTGCTGCTGAAGTAATAATATCCTTTACCAATATGATCCACAGTATTTTAAGTGAGTTTTAACATGTGCTATAAACAGTATCATGGAAGGACCATTAATAAGCATCTGTGCTATTTTAAAACAACAGGTGGTGAGATCGTTTCACCACAGTTACGTGCTCACCATATGTGTAAGTGGAAATTCTGTAGGAGGTAGAAGGCAAATGAGTGAATAGTTNATGATCTCATTAAAGCTGCAGCACATTTTACAGGCTAGCCAACAGCTGCCAAGATAACTTTGATATACCTTTGGGTCTTTTGGAATAGTTGCTAGAACAAAAATGTGACGACAAAAAAAAAAAGCAGTCGAAGTAAGAGAAACTAAAATTGTAGGCTGGAGTTAGACCTATTTACCTATCACATCTGGGACATGAATGATGAATCACTGGGACATTTGTGCATAAAGGGATGCGTAACGGTGCAAGGACCAGCCAGTTGCTTTAAAGTACTTCTGAACACAAGGCAGGTTAAATTGCCCATGAGTCCTGTAAAGGCAAAGAACAGCAATGTAGCCAATTTTTCAATTCATTTTAATGAAGGTTAGAAAACAAAACAAATTCTACTGGAGAGAACTACACCCTGGGGCTGACATGGAAATTCTTCCACTGCAGCTTTTCTGCAGAGTTCATGTTTTACACTTGCTTCACCCAGGGAAGAAGGGCAGAGATACCCTGGAATCATTTTACCACCACAGAAACATGACCTGCTCGGAAATGCAGCATTATCTTCAGTATGTTAGGGAGGACAAAAAACACTATCATATCTTATTGGTTCTACTGCAAGAATTAAAGGAAGGAAAATTAAATTATTTTATCTAGCATTTGGCTGGGACAATTCTACCAACTCTCCTATGAGAGAGTTCACTTTGTGTTACTTTCTCCTCTGATATGTTTATATTTAAAGATGGGGATGTATATATACTGGAAGCATACAGTTCTTGTACAATCACATTCTTTATTTTATAATAATGTTTTAATACAGTCTTTTTTAAGAGCACACAATATGAAAACTTTCTCGAAACCAGTCTCTCAGTGCATCGTGAAACTAATACTTATAAATGGATTCATGCTTGTGTTGCTGTCACGTGCAGTCCTCTTCAAAAGAAAGGCTTAAATCAGCTCGCTTTTGCAAGACGCATACATGAACTCTGCCCTTCTATCTCCGTATTTCACATATTAAACTCAGGGGCTCATTACCTGGGTTGTGAAGTTCTGACTTACTTGATTAGCTCTAATTCAAGATAAAAAGATACTTAACACCTGTCTTGTTCCCACCACTAATATATTATATGTGGATAAAACTCTTAGTTCTCCTTAACAACTGCTGCCTTTGCAGTTGACTGGCCACTCACATTAAGATCTTCTATTGACAATAATTAAAGATTCCAACATGAAATCCTTTTGCTTAGTAGGAGACAAAGTTTAAGTTGCTTGGCATTTATTTCTCAGACGGAAATTTTTTCTCACCTAGAAATATTATCTACTGCACATAAAAGGCATGCACTTGGAAAACGCCAATACATTTGTTCTTCAGAAGAAAAAATATTATATTACTACTGTTAAAACACTATTGACTGTGCATGCTAAAGTACATAGTCTTAAGTTCACCGTATAGTATCTGTCCACTCACACTCCACTCAAGCCTTCCTTTAAGGAATTCTTAATTTGGGCAAAATAATCCAATTCAAAGCCTGGTAACAACAGAACTGAAAAATTACATGCTCGCTCTGGAACGTGGTTATTTCAGTTAGTTCAAACAGCACTTAGAAACATCAGCTTTAATATATTTTCTATTATTATGAGAATGTTTAAACTGAAGTGTTTCATTTCAGCCCCTGGAAAGGACCACAAGTGAAATCAAACCTCTGCAACTTCAAGTACGTTCAAGGTTACTGGGTTTTCCAGTTTGTTCTCCCAAGGAAACAAGCCTTATGCAAACATACCCATCTGGGCCCCACTCATAAATTTGGCCAAATGAACCTGCTGGTTCAAAGGCTAACTGCAGCCTAGAAATCTCAAAGATAATTAAGCTCTTACAAATTTGAAGAACTAACCCAGATGAAGAGCTCCAAAACAGCAGACCCTCTGAGGAAAAGGCAGCTAAATCTCAGCTGCTTCCCAGTCTGTCTAGCATCAACCAGCTGGCTAACTAGGCTGTTCTCCCAGTCAGCGGGGCTGTTGCCCCAGATTAATCACAATAAAGATGATTTTCTTTGCTTGGCAGAGGTATGGAAGTTACTGTAACAGAAGGAGGAAGAGGAGTTCTGGGAGAGAAGTCTGTAGGAAGTAGATTTACATCAGTTACACTATTGAACTAAATTCTCACTGATAATTAGATATACTCTTTTTTTTCCTATGGACACGTGCACATGTGTTATTGCATTTTACATGATAACACCATCTGTCTTTGGAGTACATAGAAGATAAAAACAAAAGCAATTCAAGTTTTCAGTGTCAAACCAATCAGTTGTACATTCACATTTACAGCAACATATGGCTCTTGGTCAACTACTCCTTCATCCCTGCCACCACGTTGTCATAAAAAAAATGTTAACTAAGAATCTTTCGAAACATTATTTAGGTTTGCCAGGAACCACAAAAAGCTAAATTTACTGTGCTAACATTGTGTCAACATTAGTGAGTACTCATACTACCCTGTATTTACAGCAACAAAATGGGAGACCATTACTTGATGCTGTATTCAGTGAAGAAAATGACTTTATATAGAAGGGGTGGACTAATAGGAAAAGTATCTGAACAGAGCTACACAGTTTCTTTTTCCAGCTATGGGCAATTAGAAGTGAAATCAGTAAATGACTACAACATTGCAATCGCTGAGACAGCCAACCATGCTCTTTTCTAGAAAGGAAAAAACAGTAGACATGTCGTAACTCCCAAGTGTTTTACGTGAACAACGTAAGAATTTGGTAGATGAAAGACACAGGTTTGATGGAATAAGAATTTTTTTATAGCTTGAAAGGCGTACCTTGGATGTGCCATGGAGTGCTTAAAAGGATCAAGCATCTACAGGGTCATAGTTAATGATGGCGCTTCAGAGCAAAGGTTGTCTGTTGTACTGATTTCTGACACTGCAATTCACCAGTCACTCTTTGTTTCAGCCTTTTGAATGCTCAGTTGTCTTTTATACACATTTCCTGTCTCTGTAGCCATCATTCGCCTTCTGCATACCCAGAAACAGAACTGCAGCAAATATATGTATTTAAGCATCTTCCCAGAAATAAGGACAACAGACCAAGCAACTGCCTGTCACCTCCCTGAGTATTACTTTTGTCACACTAGCACCATGACCAGAGACTTCAACCACAACTGGGGATCCCACAACTGCATGAGCTGCTCCATGAACACCTAGGATAACAGGACCGTTTTAGATGAACTTACAAGTAAACAGACATTGAATAAAACAACCTTCAACTTCCAGTATCCCGCTTCCTTTCTTCATTAAGAACAGATTAATACCCCATCCTTTTCTTCCCTGAGGCGCAATCATTGTTTTCGCTTCCAAACCAAACCACATAGAGCCATTAACCATTACTACATGCAGATAGTGTTCATTCTAATGATCTGCCCCCACACGCCAACCCCTAGCCTCTTGTATTGACATGCCTGCTTTAGAGCAGCCTTTTTTAAAGCAGAACAAAGAAAAACCAAAACCAAAAATCACCAAAATGTCAGACAGAGACAAAGGCCAGGCAGATTTTTCCCTTCTACTCAATTCCAAAGGACCGTTCATCTAACATGAGGACCTGTGTACGTACCACAAACAATGTGCAATGTCAATGGCCAAGCTACAATGCTGCACGTACTCTAGTTTTTTCACTTCTGAAGGTGATACGATGGAAGAGCAACTCGCTAATTCTTCCATTTAGCAAAAAAAAGGCATTTGAATTTTGCTATTTTGTTTGTCACAAACCTTGTGCTTGATGATGAAAATGGAAAAAGGAAAAAAAACACAAACAGAGGTCCCCAAGAAAGTCAACAGAATCCGTTTGGGTATAAGGGCTGGTTTTCCAACTTCTTCTACGCTCCCTTTAGTTTCCTGTGAAGCAACTGCCAAATCCAGGAACGTAAATGAGACGACATCGTTTTTGCACTTCTGTTCCCCTGAAAACCTTCTGCTCTAAGATGTCTTCCCCGCCACTTGAGGAACACACATCGGACTGGAGAGAGCAGGAGGAAGCCCGGGGCGCAGTCCCGCACCTGTCGCAGCGCTCCGCGCTCCTTCCCGCTCCCGCGCTGCGCCACGGACAAAACGCCTCTCCGCGGGAGCGGATCCCTCTGGCACACGGGTCACGCAGCAGCCCGGGCTGCCCAGCTGGCACCGAGCCACCGCCAAAGCGCAACGCCGTGGCGCTTCCGAGAGGGCAGCCTTTTCTGCTTTTGGAGGGAACCAGGGGACGGCAGGAAGGAGAAGGAAGCTACGCGCCCGAGCGCGGCGCCAGACCCTGCCTGCGCGCAGGCAGCGCGGCGGCCGTTCCCCGGACCGCCAGCCCGCCCTTCCCCGCGCTCCCGGCGGGCGGC
>VZSF01005922.1:190834-214377 GCA_013398295.1 Chionis minor | reverse complement strand
TGCACCCTCTCCAGCAGTTAATTTTTAATACAGTTAATACAGTTAATACAGCAGGCAGTATTGAAATTGTCCACTGTTTCTGAAACATGGAATCAACTTGTAATAAACTGTAGACTTAATCAGACCCAGCAGGTACCCAATGCATCCACTTATTTCCTGATTTGTGCTGTTTCTAGGCCTTTGTAAGCAGAAGTTTGCAGAAATATGGATGTATTTGCTGGGTCTATAATNTAATACAGTTAATACAGCAGGCAGTATTGAAATTGTCCACTGTTTCTGAAACATGGAATCAACTTGTAATAAACTGTAGACTTAATCAGACCCAGCAGGTACCCAATGCATCCACTTATTTCCTGATTTGTGCTGTTTCTAGGCCTTTGTAAGCAGAAGTTTGCAGAAATATGGATGTATTTGCTGGGTCTATAATTTTAAATTTTTTTTTTTCCCCTGTTCTTTCCTCTTCCCTTCCCCACTTTGTTCTTTTCCCTGTTTTCTTTAGCACTTGAGAGCTCATTACAGTACTCAATTTTTGACTCTTTTTCTACAAAACTGCATTCATTTATGACTTGTATGATCTTTTAAAATGCATCAGTACACATACAGTCTGAGAAGACATATTTATTTTAAATTCAGAATTTGGGTAAAATATAAATAGTGTATAACTTCGAGGTGTCTGATGAACTTTCCCCTGAATAGAAATGCAGCATCTCATTTGGGCCTAGAACAGGTCAGGTTGCTCACTCAGGTACTTCAAACATTATGTCAAGATGTAGCTGTCAAAAGCAAACACATAGTTACAGCTCCACAGAGCAATTTTCCAGCATAGCCCTAAGGGTTTAATGCTACTTTCAGGAATACAGCATTGCATAGCTGTGATTAGAGCCAACTTCTTATATATTCTCATCATTTACTGCTAAGAACTGTAAGTTCTTTTTCCCTTAACACAACAAATATGTGAGAAGTTAGCCCTAAGCATTCTCATTTACAGATGATGTGCAAAGAAAGCAGATCTGACTTACTGATTGACCTGTTGGAGCAAAAGATAAGGTGCTCACTATTCGTGTTGAGACAATTTCTGAAATCCTTGCTCTTAGGAGCACCTCTCACGAGTGCACGTACCACCTTCCTAAACACAGCCAGTGACTTGGATGTCTAGGTATTCTGTTGAGATACGCTGGGGTTATTTGGAAGTAGAGCCAAGGAACGGAGCTACAGTTGTAAAATATAAATGAGCATTCAGAAACTTTTCATATATATTCTTTAATAGTGGCCCTTTATATGCTATCTTACACTGACACATAACTTAGGTAGATATATTTTTATTTCATGGCCATCTTTTATTTTTTATGAATAGGTAATATAAAGATGCACTGTGTTTTAAAAACAGGTTTTGTTAGCTACGGATTAAATGAGGGACAATAAGAGCATGGTATGTGATGGTTCTGGATTTTGTAAACAGTTCTCAAGTAACAGTCTTTTTTAAAAAAAATCACCCCGTCTCATTTTGTGTTATTTATATTCTTTTCTGACATGTAATTTTTTTCCATTTTGCCATTTATGGTACCACTCCATAGATCCAGGTTAACACTTAATTATGGTTAACACAAAATTATGGTCTTTGTGCTAGATTTTGGAATCATGGATAAGAGTGCAAAGTGTTTTCAGCCACATTGACTCAATTATTAAGTGTAAACATGGTGATAAATTTGTCAACCCAGACAAGATAGGCCCCAGCATAAACATAATCTGATAGGATCTCCTGGTTTCATCTGGGAAAGAGCTAATTTTTTTTCTAGTGATTACCGTGAAAGGAATGTCAATAATAGCTATTGTTTTAAACTGTTGCTAAGTGATGTTTACACGATTCAAGGAGTTTTTTCAGCTTCCCATAGAAGCATAGACAGAATGATGGAATGGCCAATGAAATATTCCATACCATAGACGTCATGCTCAGTATATAAATACTGAGGTGGGGGTGGGAATCCGTGGTCACTGCTCGGAATGGTGCCAATTCACCAGACGGTGAGAGCGACCTGTGTCATTATTATTAGTGGGTTTATTATTGTTATTTCTCCTTTTCTGTTATTGTATCTATTAAACTGTATTTATCTCAACCCATGAGATTTTTTTCCTTCCCTTTTCCCCCCGTGCTTCTGGGGGGCTGTGAGCAAGCAGCTGTGTGGTTCTAGTTGCTGGCTGGGTTAAAAAACAACGTAAGATTTTGTATTTTTGTTCCCAAGCATTAGTTATCGCCATCACTGAACCCAAAGGCAAAAATACTGATCAGTATAACTGAAGAAGTATATATGAATTTGTATATGAACCTTCCACTTTATGTCTTCCTGTGGCCTAGAATACCTGGTTTCTAATGTAGAAGTAATTGTTACCGGAACACTTGGGCAGATCTTTGTCTAAACTTCTTCTCTGGAGTAAGTTTAAATTGCTAGAAGATAAATAGATAGTCCTAAGGCAGGATGAATTGCATACACGGAGAGATGTGCTATAGGCACCTAGGGTACAATTCCATTTCCTGAATTTAGGTGCCCAGCAGCAGCTGAGAGACCTCAGGCCATACTGCCTGGCCACCAGCGTTGGCTCTTCTCAGACCTCCTGCACATTGTCACATCTCCTGGGTTAATGGGGATGTCTTGGTTATTCTAGCATCTCTGTCACTAGGCACTGAAATTTAGCACCTAGATTAAGTTCTTGAAGTTGAACCCTTTTACCCCAACTCAAAAAAGCATCTAATTTCAAGATGGCCCTTACATTTTAGCTGTTTAGCCTGATTCTGCTTAAGAGTGTGTGTGATGTTAAGTATGTGATTAAGATGTGCTTAATGTTCTGTAGCGAATTCCTAGTTCTGTGTCTTGATTCTTCTGTGTTTAAGATTAAACTTTTAATGGCAGATGTAGGGGGAGTGCCCCCTCCCTTGCGATGATATGATGTGGCGAGGTGCACTTACCAGAGTGTCACTTCAGGATTGCAAGCGGCAGCATCCCACCTTCAGGGAGCGATTTCTGCTGCCTCCTGTTACTCGGACCAGACCTGTGAGGGAGGGATATACCACTTTTCCTGCACTGCAGAACCAGGCATGATGGATTACCTTGGTCACTGTAGATAGGAAGGGCTGATTGTCCAGCTGCTGCCCAGGGGGAGATTTTAGCTCTTTTGTGAGATGCTGTCTACTCCACCTTCTCAACGCTAAGCACTATTTGCCTTTCCAGTGTGGCACAAGACACAAATCATTCCAGGACTATGGCAAGCTACTGGGAGAAAGAGGCTAGTGGGGTACTTCCCAGCCCTCATCCCGCTCTCTGGCTTTTACAGTAGCAGTTTCTATGTGTTGTTATGGCAGCAAGCAAAAATAAGGTTTCCTCAAGTGCTGTAATTCCAGTAAGAACATCGGTACTTGAAATGTACAATGTATAGCTGTTATAAAGCCCAGCATAGTCATCTGCTGCTTGAGATAGCTTGCAAAATATAAATTCAATAGTGTCTATAAACATGTTCTTTCATTTTTCACTCTCTACATCCCTTTAGGGATGGATAATGTTCATTTTGCATACATCAATGCAGGTGCGATTCAACTTAGCACTGACATATAGTCTAATTGGCTTTAAAATGGAATTTTTGGTTTTGAGTGCTAATTTTCAGGTAATGACTTTCTAATTGATTTTCTTTTTATGAAGGACCATTGATTCATTCCCTTCAATGAAACTCAGTTGGCTTCCCAAGAGAATTTATGAAAAGCTACTGAAAACAAGGATCTATTACTGCTGCTTTCTTTCCACCTTGCTTTGCTTTCCATTCTGTCTAAACTATATTCTTTTTATTCTTCCCTAAGCAAGCTTAGAATAACAAGGCTAAACAATTGTATTGTCTATATATATGAGTATGCAACCGGCTCTTTGGAAAAAATGCATCTTTATTCAATGATGGATTGAACTTTTGTTACGTTCTTCCTCAAAATGAGATATTCACCGTGGCCTCTGATATATGAATATGAGAGCTGTTTAACATTTGTACCAGAGTTATTCCAAGCAATAAGTTTTGATTGCACAGAGATTATCTGAACTGATGTCATTTTACAAAAGAGGAATGACAATTTTTAAATGGAAGTATGAGCTATTTTGTTATCCTATTGCTTGTATCATTGAGTTGTCACAGATGAGTTTATATGCAGCACAGTGAAGACTGCCTGAATGTTTTCTATTACAGTATAATATAGTAATCCCAGCTAGATAATACTGCATAATGTGAGTGATAATTGGAAACCTTTAAGTGATCTTATTCAAGAAGACGCTGACCCCTGATGTACAAGACAGTGACACAGCAAGAGAATGAATTCATCAAAAAATGAATGGAAGCCCATGCTGTTATTTTAGTCTTGTTTTACACATCTATTGAGGGTGGGGGGAGGTGAGGGGAGGTAGTGTCTTTAAAAGAAAGCCTGTACAGATGTTGCAAGCCAGATCATGTCATCCTTTTTTAAGCTGTTCCAGGCAAATTACCGGTTTTGATTAATTATCTGATTATTTTGATGTTATGGAAATATAGCCAGTGTTTTTTCATCCTAGTTTGCCAGGTTCTTGCAAAGGAGAAGTTATCCACAATAATTACCCTTTCTTTAGTACAAAACAAAAGGTGTAATGAGATCCAGCGACTGGATGAACAAACCTGACAAAGCCCAAGTATTTTTAATGCTGAATATAAGAAACCACTGGAAGAGATTCTGTAGCAGTGTGATGGATTTGATTTGCCATTACTTTCAATTTTGAAATCAAGCCTGAATAACCTTATGAATCTTGCACAATAGCCCAGACAGAGAACTCATTACTTGAACTATTCCATGGGAGTTGGTACTCTGTGTCTACTGAACTCCAGACTAGATTATCATAATGCTCCCTTCTGGCCACAAAAGTCAATGAGTCTCTGCCATTTGATTTATTTATCTTCTTTAAGTGAGCAGGGTTGTAAAAATAGTGCATGAATTGGTTTTATTTTTAAAGAATCAATGCATAAATAATAGTTAATTAATTCTCAGCAAACACTTCTGAGAGTATTATCTCCATTTTACAGACGGAATGAGTTCCAGAGACATTGGGTTGTTAGTGTAAGTTCACAAAGTAAGTAAGCAACAAAGCAGCACTGCCAACAGTCATTCCTGGCTGCCATGCTTGTACTATTACAAATATTTACAGAGCTTTATCAAACGTCTGTTAAGACATTTCCTGCAGGTGCATCGTACACTACTATAGAGAAGCAGAGTAACATTATGATAGCTTCTTTCTTCTGAAGAACTCCAAATTTGTTCTGAGCACTTGCAAGCATGTTCTCAAAATACTCTCAAGCAATAACTAAATTAGTCTAGAAGGCAGGGAAAGTGAAAGATAGGAGGATCCTGTTTCCTTTGTCTTTCCACACCTCCTTCCTAAAAATAACCACAAAGGGTATTTTTGGTTTCTCTCATATTAGTTGTAGAGAAAGAGATATACCAGACTAATAAATAGCAACAAGATCATGACGTCTTCACTATGAAAGCCGGTTACTAAGAACACCTGCTGTTACTGGAGAACAGCAATGTTGGTGTAACATAGCTTTGGGAAAAAAGAACATGCAGGAAGATTCACTGTGTATCTACCAGCCTTTTCCTCAGCAACTTTGGCCTTTGCATAGGAAAAAAAACTACATTCCACCTTCTCTGTGCTTCTGCAAATCCTTGTCACAGGTGAATAGAGCGTGTAGGACAAATATTGGGCTTCAATAATAAAGATATTTGTATGTGAGAATTTCTATCTTCTACATGAGTAGTAAAAGACATGAGGCTACTCATGGCACAGCTGTTGCTCTATTGATGTCCAACTCTTCCTTTCATTCAATGGCTGTAGAGGCCCTCATCCCTGCTCAGTGACACTCGAGACTATGATGAAGTCTCGCTAAACTCAAAATGTCAGTGCCTCCTTGGTCAGAGAAGCATGCGTCCTGGCTTCCAAAAAAAACCAAACCAGAAATACCTGGATCAGATAAAATTGCCCATACTGCGTGAGGTAAAAAAATGACTTACACACAGCTAGTGATCAATTGACTCTAAATGTTCAGTCTCCTAAGATTTATAATACGGCTTAAAATTAAATTTAGGAAGTTTCTGTCGCAAGCAAATTAGGCCATTAAATCACTTTACTATTCATTTTATGAATTGTAAGGAAACGAAGAAGTAGACAGGTGATCAAAATTTGAAAGTCCTTACCTCTTCCAATTATTGTTTTCAAAATAGATTCCCTTTGCTGATTATTAAAAAAGGTTTTTGATATATGGCAGTCCTCCTATTTCAGATGCTACCAGCTATTTGAGGGCATTTGACTTAAAAGATGCCTGTACGGTCACTTTCAGAACAGTACCTGATGTAAATCTGAACCAAACAACATTATAGGGAAATTATAGGCATATTATCTCTGTCAAACAAACAAATATAACTCCTGAAAGAACACAGTTGGAAAAGACTTAATGGGATGAAATCGTATTATTTACTTAGAACAAAAGTAGAACCTTCATTAGTCTCCTTTGTTAAGACATTTAGTGGTTTACCAAATTGCCAGGGTTTCCAATCAGAGATTACTTCTTACTCTAAACGTCTGGTATTGATATCGGGCACTTTCTGCATGAAGGTTGAGTTACCATTTCACATTGTCAGAATACACTTAGGGAAAAACCCAAGTATTCTGCAGCCCTTCTGAAATCTCTGTCGTTTTTTATCGTAGCAGGGGGAAAAAAAAAGTTAACTGAAAGAAATCCCTGAAGAAAGACGTAACTTGTAACAATTCACATATTCCTTTATAAAATATTCTTGTAGTTTTTTGGTATCATTTCAGAAGGCCAAGTGGTTAAAACTGTTCTTATTTCCCTAGAAAGGCAAACAGCTTTTAGATGCAAGTTGAAGGACAGGCAGGCCTGTTTGAAGATTGTCACATATTGTAATTCTGCCTGTGGGGATTTCTTAGTAATATTGCTTTGATCAGTTTGAAAAGATAATTCTGAAGACTCCTACTCCAGGTATTCTTCCTGAGATAGCAATTTTGCGTTTGCTTGCAATTTTTCTTCATTTTGGAATCCTTTTAGACTTGCACAGAGTTTTAGAAAGGACCCATGGCGACATTCTCCATATTTATATTTGGGTTAGATTTGGTCCTGGGCCACAGAGCAAAAGGTTCTAAAATTGTGATCCTCCATTAAGACGATCTTGACTTAAGGTAATGATTTTCAGAGTACAGGCTCTGCCTAGGGCAAATAGGAGAAAAGAAAAGGAAAACGGCTAGAGTTTTCCTGTATCCTAGTTATTGTTGGTAACTGTGTGAACTGTTGGAATTGTTGATTTCAGGGCATGCAAAGTTTTTTAGGTAAGTTATTTTTATTTTCTTCCCTCCTGACACTTTCAGAGAATGCCAAAGCTAGAGACAGAAACTGAGACGTGTATTTGTGTTAGACGGTAATAATAATAATAATTTTTGTTTTTTCCACACCTTTTTTTTTCTCCAGGCATTGTCTGCTCAATCTTGAGTTAATATCATGCAATTATTTTGTTCCTTTCGTAAACATGGCAACTTGGAAGCATACAAAACCAAGCCAAAACAAAAGACACAACAATATATTAAGTGCATACTTTTCAAGTTTCTGTAATTTTTAATGCATTTTGAATGTTTTAGCTTGTTTTAAGGACAGCTGAAGACATGTTTAAAGAAGGATTAATTTGTTGCTTGTTGTATTTTGTTTGTTCCCCTTATGACGAAGTCTATTTGAATTATGGGGAACTCCAAATGCTATTCGCAATTTACTGTAATCCCAGCATTAAACAGATATACTGGAAAAATATACTGGAAAAACCCAGAATTATTTAATTTTTGTCTTCAAAGTTTGTATATTGTTATCTTAACATGCAATATTAACTTCAAACTTGAAACAATTAAAACACAATAGCCAGACTTTATCCCCCATTCTTTTATCCAGCTTGGTTTACATTTGTATTCCTGTAACAAACTATTTCAGTTACAGCAGGTGTTTTGATTCAGGGTTGTTTCTTGCACACTGATAGTTTAAGCAGAATTGCAATTATCTGAAAAGTAGTCTTTGGACATTTCTGTGATTTCACATAGGAATAAAGACCACTCATAACTGAGAGCTATTTATGTTAAAAATTGACCATCCTGTTTTCCTCATTGTTTGAAAGGAGAGAATATGAAAGAGCAAGGACGGTGATTGTCATTCATAGTTACAAATTGACAACACAAATGAAGGCAAGGGCCTTCATCAAGGCCCTATCAAGGGCAAAGAATGTTGTTTTTATTAATGTATTATTAATACGTTATGTATAATTAATGTATTACCAATTAAAAGCTCAAAAGCTGTGTTTATTTAGTTGCTAAGTCCATACCAAATATAGAATTTTCTAAACAGTATTTAAGATAGGTTTTGCTGTTACACTTTGTCCTACAGGGAGTTTCAGGGTCTTGCATCCAAGTGCAGGGTGCATGGAATGACATTTATGACTTTGTACCTGCCTCTCAGAAGTACAGTCGCTAGTAACAACTTCAACTTCTTGGGTTGCGGAGTTTCAGGTAAGTAACCCAACAGAGCAGTGGAGTTGTGTAGAAGAGACACAGGAAGCTTTGAGAGCAGACTGGTGTAATAGGAATAAATACTGTTCTGAACATTACTTAAAAACTATTTAAAAATCATCATAGAGCGTGAAAATTGCCAACTACATCAGTACTAGAGAGGAAAAGAAACAAAGGACCATGCTGGGTTCCTCTGTGCTTGCCCCTCTTCTCAAGGTGAGAACTCCTGTTACTGTTGAGCTCGGTAGCCCAGCAGCCAGCGATCAGGCAGTTGTTGCTGTTATTATTTCAGTAATGATTGCAATTGTGTTTAGTGAGGTTGGAAACACATTCTTCCTGGCTCTCTTTCATTCTGCAGATGATGTAGCAAAACAATTTTTGTCTATTAATGAATCAAATCTCACAATTCCCTGGGAGAAAAGCAGGTTTTGTTCTGTCTGTATAGCCATTTCACACTGGGTTTTGCATTCTTTTTCTTTTCACATGAATCAGTCACTAGGCAACTTTTGGCACTAAGTTGTTGATTATAGTCTCCATTTTGTGAAATGCATTTATATTACACCCAGAAAAATTTATCTTTTACTGTGTAGGCAATGGAGAATGGCAAGCTTTTAGTTTGGTTCCTATCTCCCACTTTGCTTCACTGACCACAAAAGGCTCAGATTTCTAATTTAGGCACCCATGTGAATACCTGACTAAGCGCTTAATAAGTATTATTTTATTTTTACAACCCCATAAAACAAATTAATTTTTACGCCCTATTTTCTTTGTGGACCTGAGACAGTGAAAGATTAGGTCAAAAGTACCTAATCATTTTGTGTGCCCAGGAAACTATACTAAGTGCCGCTGAAAAGTTTTTTGCAACTTACTTGTCTAGCCTCACATGGGAGCTGTCACAAAAAGAATCCAACTCCTGTGCTCTAGGGCACACCCTCGATGTTACCTTCATGGAAAACAATACCTTCCCATCCAGCAGACCGCAGGCTTGGACACTGTGCATGTTTCACTGTCTCAGGCAAATTAAGGAACTATCTTAAAGGTATCCGTCTTATTCATTATGAAACCCCAGGTTATCCCTCGAGTATGTCTACCCTGAAATATCTAAGAATTAAAATCAGTTTAGTTTATTTAAGACTAAGAGCAAGTTAATGTGTCAAGAAATTTTTACTGATGCTGCAATCTGTTGGTCTTGACAGAAAAGGTGCAACATTATTCGATGGCTGGAAGGTTGTATTTTCAACAAATTCAATCTAGGTATAAATTAAGCTCATCAGTTTTTGTTTTAGAATGTAGATGTGGTTAAAAACAGAAAAAAACCCACCCCAAAGCCTCAAGATACTGCAAGTAAAAGCAAAAACAGAGTTTCACTTGCGTACATTTAATATTAATCACGTTCTGGAAACAGTGGGGGTTTTTTGCTTTGGTTTGTTTGTTTGCGTGTGGGAGGTTTTTTTGTTGTTTGTTTTTAAAGAAAAACTACAAACATCAATACACCAAGTTAAAACTCAGTGACAGATTTTATATGAAACCCGTATTGGTAATTTCTATTTTGAGTATCTGAAATTATATCAGTTATTGCTTTATGATTCCTCCAATCCTCTGTCTTCAAGCTTTAAAAACTTTTTCAAGGAATCAGGGTGCAAAACTGAGAACTGTAGGGAGTCATCTGTGAACAGAAGATGGAATTACGCCTTCTACAATTAAAAATAAATGTTCCTGTAAACAAGATGAAGTTCTTTTGAAGTATAGCAATGGTTAAGCAAGCTATAAAATGTTAGCATATTTTGTTATAAAAATCAATAATGTTATGCTGCTGAATCATTTAGTTTTGCTTGGAGATGTGAATGGGTAAAAGGCAACAAATACAGCTTTTGGCATTATTCTTTGAATGTAGTGATAACTACATGATATTTATCATGCATATACTCATATATGATTAGAATATGTTTTTAGCATACAAAGACGGAACTTGAACCTGAAATTAAACCCCTAGGAATCAGTAGAGAATTTAAGGGAGTAATGTGATCAAAATTATGGGTCTTTTTAAAAGATACTAGGAAATATTTTGAGCAGAAAAAAGATTTGTATTCTGTTACATTAAAAGCCTGTTACTAGGTGTTCCTTAGTTTCAGTATGTGAGTAGTTTTTCAGAAATCAGTGGTACTACACTCATAAGAGAGGTAACTTGCCTAACAGAGATGTTTGTCTGAGGGAAGGATGTGTATAACTACTGAAATTGGGAATTCCACTGTTAGTTGAATCGAGTTCATATGAGCACAGAGTACAAGCAGCAGCATTATAATGTTTACTTTATCCACATGTTGTTAATCCTGAGCTCTTAGGAGCTCTGGTCGTTTTATAACCACGAGTCTCAAAGGTGAGATTTAGCACCTGTTGAAGGTATCATTTGAGGGTTTCATCATTTGGGATAACTATAACTTTTAATGGCTTTCAGCTACTGTTTTTCTATTTCGTTGCATTAGTGTGTGAGGTGATTATGAAGGATGCTATAGAAATGTAACTTTGACATGAACATTTGTTTGGTTTTGGTTTGGTTTTAAGGACAGAGAAGAGTATGCAAGCTGTAGGGATTGTGCTGTTCAGTAGGGAGAATGAAGAAATGATTCCTCAAGCAGAAGACTACTAGTTCCTATTACGTATTCTTACTCCATACAGCACTAGAACTTGAAAGTACAGGAACGTGTCAAAACTGAGCTAAAATTGACCAAACTGGAATTTGTTGCTTTCTGACCCATTTGATTTTTTTCTGTTTATTTGCTATTTTTCTTTCCTTCTGCAACCAGTTTTCTTACCAGCTTTTGTTTTTCTCTCTTCCCTCTCCCACCCCTTCCTCCTTGCAGTTAATCTCATAACAGTTTCCTTTACCCAGTCCTTTTATTCTTGCTGTTTCAGTTTAATCATACATTTGGGCTGGATTTTCACAGGTATCCAGCAGAGAAATATTTCAGCAGCAGTGAGGTACTTAGTGCTTGACTCAATTTTCTGAGGAAGTTAAGGAGTTTTTTTTGGAAAACGTTCATGTGGTAAAACATGAACATTTCTTTGAAATGTCTTGGTTCCTCTGAAATCTGCTATGGATTTCAGTCAGCTTGTGTGGGACCAGTACATGATGTGAGTTTTCCAGGGCCCTTGGATTCGAGCACCGTTCCACAGCATTGCTGGCTGAGAGCTCTGAGCTCCCAGCCTGCCCTGCTACTCCCCTCCATGGTGCAGAGTCTTGAGAACTCAAGTGAAGAACAAAGTTTTCCAGATGTTCTTTGCTGTGCAGGCAGAGGCCCAACAGCCATAACCAAAGCCATCAATTTCTCAAGTTTGTAATCCTTCTAGGTTTTTTTGAAAAATATTTATTTTGGAATTTTGTGGATTTTCTATAAAATAATCATTTTAAGGTTTATCCAGCTCCATGCTTAACTCACCTTGGAGTCCTCAAAGAAAACCCAATTATGTTTCCCACGGGCATCTTCTGTCTGTCTGTAGATGTTTTCGTATTTTATAATAACACACTTATATTAATGTGGCTTTTACATGTGCATCCTGTTTCTGATTATAAGAGCCATTTGTAGAGCTATAATTCCATCGAACATAGACTGTGTAGTGTTTTTGGTATTGCTGTGTCAAAATAAAGCTAGAAGCTTAGATTTTTTTCATAAATTCAGACCCATAAATTATTCCCTCCTTTGCTTAAAATGCCAATAGCAAAATATAAATGACGAGAAGTATAATAGTAAGTATATAATTAAAGTAATGAAAAAAATTACTAGTAATTAAAGAAAGTTATGGAAAAAAATAGTTCTTCCTTTTTTAACTGAAAAAGAAATGTCATCCTACTGTTCCATGCGTTGCCCTATTTTTACATCAAGAGCATACACAGAAGTGATTTTAATACTTGTTTCTGAATAAATAATTAATTTGGATGCAGAATCCTTCACCTGAATTAAGTCAGGTGAAGAACTAGTTCTCCCCTTAAGAAAGTTAGGTTCTTTGGTATACAGGTGATGATTTTTTGGGGTGAAGCAGAGTTTTTTTCTCTGCTTCACTAAGATTTGAAAGATTGCAAATGTCTTTTTCTTCATTTGGTTGAGTATCTGACCAACATTCTTTCATTCTTTTCCTCTTTGGTTAAAGTATGAAAACTTCTGCTTTTGTTCAGTTAATAACATTTCTTTTCATTCAGTCTTGAACCTCGTTATTCAGAGATAAATGTTTTGTTCTGAGAATTTCTTTTTAATCCTTCATTGTAAAAGGTGATCAAAGCATTTTCCCAGAATGAGATTTTGTAATGTACTTGCTGTATCCATAAAGTTGAGTACTGAATGGTATTGCAAAACTGTCCTTTTTCAGGAAACTAAACTGATTTTGGTCATTTTTACTTAAATAATACTATTAATCTGTGCGTTACTTTACTACTATGCTGTACTACAGTAGTACTATAAATTTATAACCTAAATTTAGCATTTGTAATTATTGGTTAGAATATCATTGTTCTGTAAATATAGGAAACAAAGTTGAGCCTGAATCTTAACTTTCCCTAACTTTTCTTCCAAATTTCACAAAAACTTACTTTCATTTCTCTCAGGTTCCTCATTTATGTAAAGAAGATTTTACTGAATGTCTCTATGGTGTCTCTATGTACAGTAGTGTGGCTGAAGCATACAGATAAAGCCAAAGTGAATTTCAAAGATTGTACAGCTGCTTTTTGCTGCTGCTTCTGCTGAAGAAACCTCCTGTGCCAAAAGCTTTTTTTTTTTTTTTAAACTTAATTAATTGGCCCATTAAAATATATTATCTGTCCTATAAACCTGCCCTAGTAATTTTGGAATGTGAGCTGAAACATAATGCAGTTTACATAAGTCTGTATCCAATACAAGAAGAGAAATGACTTGTAGAACAGAGATTTTTGGAGTTGAACTGGTGAGACAGTGCTACCTGTTTTACAGACAATCAAGTAATTTTGGTCATTTTCCCAGTTTGGGTTAAAGAAAACCCACGTTACCCATGAAAAGCAGACATCTGGCAATAATACTTAAATGAGTTTATGAGATTAACACTGAAAAACTTGTTTAATTTATACACGTATTTCTACCTTTTCCTGAAACATAGTTTTGTAATGGAGTTCCTTACTGTACATTTCTATATTTATTTCTTTTTTTAGCCAGGGATTCACTCCCTGTTTAAGAAAAAACAAACCTGCTATTAGAGATGTGGGTCTAAATTATGCTTTTAAATCTTATTAAACTGTTTGTTAACCTTAGCAAACACGTGGCTTTGAAAATTGTATAAACTCAGTTTTTAATGAGAACCGCCTTTCTGAGTCCACGTACAATTCTTGGTCAGAAAATGAGATTTTACAGCAGTAGTATATAATTCACAAGCTCCTGAAAATTGATTTTTCAGCCTTTCACTGATGGATTTGATGTTTGCTATCCACAGAGCATGTATTACTGTATCATATTTATCGAAATGAAGGCTGTATTTAAAAGGTATTGTTCTGTTGGAGACTAAATGGAATGCATTTTAATAATCAGGAAAACTAATGACAGACTGCCCTATTCTCTATTGACTGTGTTATGCATCCAGCAGGTGTTACTGGATCACATATGAATAGAAGCCATCAAAATAGGAAACACCTTCTGGTTTCGGCCCTAAGTTTTTCTGACAAAGGACTGTTAAGGCACAAGTTGGGACACAAAGTTTGGAGACCTAAAGAAAATCATTCTGACTTTGAGGATCAGTTTTCATAAATCATTTAGTGAAATCATGTAGAAAATATCATGCCCTCCTCAGGTTCCTTTCCCCCTAATACTTCTGGCAAACTAAACAAACAAGCAAATTTGATTTTAAGCCTGATGCTATGAAATATTTTACCAGTAGGTACAAAACTACAAACCAAGTGCTAAATATTTAATTCATTACTTTTCCAAACTCCCTTGAGAGCTCTTGTATTCTTTCCTGACTTGCAAAGTTTTATTGACCAAAAGTAGGCTGTGCTGTGGGTGACAGCTATGATTAGGAAAGAAACTGGACACTCACTTTCCACCAGGTAATCCATGAAAAGGAAGATTTTTAAATTCTTAGAAACTTGATAAATTGAAGGGGTCCTTGTCTATTGTAGGAAGCAAGTAATTTGAGTGTTCATGTTTACAGGAAAATGACTGGTGTGTGTAATCTTACTGATACAGGATGGGCATCTTCTTCCCCAGAACAAGCACTCTGTGTTGGACACTTTTATTAAAATGTTAATAACTGAGTAACAGATTAGTGATGTAAAACAGCTTACTTTCTTACCTAGCAGCAGCTGTTCCGTGATTTCAACATATATGTTGTGAACAAAGAGGTCTCAATGCTACTGTTTTGGTGTTCTTGTGAAACTTGGTAAATCGGCTATTCATTTGGTCACTGTCACAGAAACGTTTAAACCAAACTTCACTGTAACCTAGACACTCAGAGGATTTCACTACCTAATGTTTTCCTTCAGAACAGAACCTTTACAGTATGAGACAGATGTAATACAATAATTTTCTTTTTCTTCTTCTTCTTTCCCTTAGGCATTCCCTGGAAATACAAATTCTGATAGTGTGGTCCGGCATGATTTACAACATCCAGTTGTTGCTCGCTATGTAAGGATAGTTCCTTTGGACTGGAACGGAGAGGGCCAAATTGGATTAAGAATTGAAGTCTATGGCTGCTCCTACTGTAAGTTTTTCCCTTGTCATCACCCCACCCTTCCCCCCTCCCCCCCAATATAAACTGTCTTTGGATCTCAAGATTAAATCTGAATTTCAAGCATTTTTTGCTTAGATAGATTAAGATGTTCCAGGATTGCTAGTTATATTGCCCAGAGCTTCATGAAATATTTATTGTAACCCTAACTCTGAGCTTCTATTTTGTTCTTCTCTGGAAGATGCAATGCTGGAATTCGCGGTAGTGCTTTGAAGTTGCTCCTTTTGATCTTTATGGTTTCTTCTGCAGATGACTTTGACTATTATATAAGCTTGAACAGGAAAGTTGAGGAAAAAATAGTATTCAGGCAAATAATCATGTTGGGTCTTGAGAGCAACAACTGGGAAACAGGACACAATTCATTGCCTGGTGCTAGAGATAAAATTAAAGCAAATAAATAAGAGTTCTATCAGAGTAGCTCAGATTGTCTAAATATGTGACATGTTTTTCAGAGGTTTTTCCTTTAGTATTTGAATATGACTTTAGAATTTCTTTTGAAATCCAGATGAACAATGGTACAAGTGCTTTTGAATTTAAGAGCAGAACTGATTATGTTTTAAGAAAAGCAAGGGTAGTTTCTAAATGCCTGTCCTTGAATTCAATCCAACCAGCATTTAAAGAAAGTCTACAAACCTGCAGAAAATGAAGTGTCTGATGTCGTATTTCTAAGTATGTTTCTGTGCAGTATCCTGACTTTGTTGGTATTTTAGCTGGAAGGAGCTATTTGAAATTTGTCTCTTAATATCCAGGTGTTAGAATAAGGTAAGGAGCACACATCTGGAAGTCTCATCCATTGACTTCACTGGGTGATTTAAGGCATATGGGAGACCTTTGCTAACACCTTGTGATTTGAGCTGTTGTTTTGATTTGGAGAGATAGTAAAAAGGCTATATACTTTCATTTAGCACTAATAGGAACCACAAACAATAGAGTTTTGGTATGATTTTTCCTATTTCCATGCAATGAATTAAAGCTGTATTTTAAAAATTTATATTAAACCACAGATAATTTCTCAGCGGCTGCAGTAACTTAGTTGAGAAATCAAATCAAACTCACTGTAGTGTTGGTGCTGCAGTGCTGATAGCACACATGGTTGGTAGATACATTTGTAAAAAGACAGCAGTGTATCTGTTTTCTGAGGAACTGTGGGTTATTCTAAAGATTCTTTCTCAAAGAGCTACTGAGCTTCTGAAGTTTTAGGTACCACTGTGATGATTCAGTATATGGCTCTTAGTAAACAAGTGTTTACCCTCATCCTGCTAAAATGTTTTACATGCTGTTTTAAGTATAGCAAACACTACAGCATGGTTAATATTGCCGCATGATAAACACTTACTTTTAAGTATATCTCCTTACTTGTGCATCAAATGCAAATTCAGGTGTTTGATAGAAGAAACTAACATCTAGTTTACTGTGAAATATGACTCTCTCTCACAGAAAAAATGTAGTAGGATCAAAGAAAAAAAAACCCATTATATTTGCTGCAGTATTTTCAGGTAATAGTAGTTTTTTTTTTTTAATGAAATGGATAGACAAAATACTGTAGATACATGAAAAGATGCTTTTAGAGGCTTAAAGTCAATGTGAGAAAAAGTCAAACACAGCTTGTTTACAAAATGATTTCAGTTATTTGATGAAAAGTTGCTTACTTGACAGACTTTTGGAGGAGAATAAAAAGCATCTGCCAAGGAAACAACGTATGGAACTATGAAAATACTAGTAAAATGTGTCTTCATAGAAGAACTGAGGTGGCCAAATGTAACCTTGTAATTCTACGGAGAGAGTATTGCTTGTCTGTTTGAATTAGAAGTGATTTCAATGATTGTTGGGGTTTTTTTGTATGAGAGTAGTAATAATATTTTACATTTTTATGTGTATAGCAACTTTTTCTTTCAAAAACCCTCCTAAAATTCAGTGTGCTTTTTACATGCAGAAATTGGGCTGTCCGCAGAATGCTATCAGTAGATACCAGCAGAACAGTTCAGAAAAACTAAAAATTCACTGTTAACAGAGAGGAAGACAGCCCTTTGCTGTGACTACTAGAACAAGGGAGTAATGTGCACAAATTCCCAGCTTGTCTTCAAATGCATCAATTGGAGCCACGGCTATAATGCTACATCGTTCCATGTAGATGTGTCCTTTGGCAGAGGCAAAGTTTTTAACCTGATGATTAAAAGTGCATATATTTGCATATAAATACTAGCACTGTCATTAACCAGTGTGATTTGCAGATTAATCCTGCTGTCACTGAAGGAATTGGCCTTTTGGATAATCAGTAATTTTTAAAGCCTGCTTCTAGTCAAATCTGCCACAAATTTTGGCAACATTACCTAAATAAAAAGGTTGCCCGATATATTGTAATCTTTTTTTATTTTTCAGCTTATAGATTCATATTGAATATTTGTTTATTTAGATATTTTAGAGGTCACATTTTCAGGTATAAAAACCGGGTATTTTCTCACAGTGCACAAAAGATTTGCTAGGGAAGCCATACACTCAGTGACTACAAAAACTCTTTCCTTGCATATTAGTGCAACCTGGCCATTAGTCTCAGAGTATAAAGAAAAAAAAAATGTGGTATTGAACTACTTATTCAGAAAGTCAATGTCATTAATTGCCATATTTTCTGGTTCATATTTTGTTTGGGTATGTCTATAAGACACGTATAATTTTTTGGTACCAGAGGTGGAATCCATGTCCTTCCTTGCCCAGCAAACTAAAGTTAAAAAAGAGGTGTGATTTCCAGAGAGGGATTAGAGCTCATATTTGTTCCCTGGAAAAGTTCATAGTATTACCAGGTCTTCTTCTTTCCATTTTGTTTTGTTTCAGTTTAAGTTTGAAATATGATCTGTCTTTGAAATTGCACCTTTGTATTTTGTGTAGCTGAGATCTGTGGGGTTGTCACCTAACAGAAGAGCTCATAGCAGTCACCAAAAAAGAATTAGGGCCTCACTCTACAACAAGATTCAGAAAGAACTTTGTATTTTTATCTGTGAATAAACGGTGACATGGAATTTAAAAAAGCTTTTCATTCTCCACAGGGCAAAACTGACAATGTCTTATTAAAAAATTATTAAAATTAGGTAAATAAGTTGCTTAATGGGTATGTTAATGGAGAAGTTGCATAAGCAAAACAAGCTCCAAAACCAACAGAAAATAGACTATTATGTAACACAACATTTTTTAGTCAATGAGAGTTTTAGCTTTTATTTTTAAATGATCTATTTCATACACTGTAAAGGGGAATAGGGTCTTTACACTTGCAGTGACATCATTTATCAAAAAGCAAGTCACAGAGAAAAAAGCGATATGACCAAAGGCAAATACCCACCGAATCAGTTAAGTCAAAACTGATGGCAGATTTTTTGTTCATGCTCCTTTGGAGGCAGAGAGCAAAGGCACATGACATATATCTTCCATCATGTCCACGTGTATGAATTTTTGAGACAGGCAGCAAATACATGGCATCTGGAGGCTATGACATCTACAATACAGTACATTTTACTACTGATTCGTGAAGATCATAATAAGCTCCTGTGGGATCATTGCCATATGAATAGTTCCCTTAATCTCCATCCTGTGGCAGATGAATGCCTACAAAAATGGCTATAGCAACACCATTGCATAGTCTTTGGCTACGCTTTTCAAGATAACTTTATGAGGCCTTCCAGGTGCTGAAATCCTATGAGTGGAAAGCACTCCCCGATACCTTTGTTCACAGAGTTTTTTTGATGTAGCTGTGTTGATTTTCTGCATCTAGACTGTATATCTGAACCTTTTTGACGTGATTGTATATCTGACAGTAAGAATTCTCAAATTCCAGATCGTTCGCTTCTGAAATGTAGGATATACTTGAAAAAAAATCACTTGGAAAAAAATCAGAAAATCATACAAATACCCAGTATACTCAAGGCAATTAGGTAGCAGGAACAATGATAAAGCTCCATGAATGGCTGCAAACTGAGCTGTTTCCATTCCTTGACCAGTTCTGTTTGCTAATACTTAGGAAGCAGTAGGACTGAACAAATGTCGCCTGAGCTGTGTTTGCAGATGTGTTCATTTCAGTTATTAGCTATACTACTTGTATAGTGCTATGCCACATGTTACTGTTTCAGTTTCCTGATGGGTGACTGATTTATTTATTTATTTTATTTTTAGGGAGGGAGGGAAAAGAAGGAAAATCAGTAACCAGAGTCCTTAGGGTTTTATGAAGTAATGAATGTTTGTATGGAGGAAGTTTAGTCTCCAGATAGTAAAGCGAACAAAACCTTGGTCATCTAAACGTGTTAAAAGAACAAAAATAAGGTTTGGAGGTGCTGTTAGGGGATGAGCCAAGTGAATGTCTGCGAGAACTGATTAGGAAGTACTGAAGTGCTAAAAACTGTGGGTTGAACAGATCTTTTGGGTAACCATTGATGTAGTTAATCCAGTCTGCCTGCAGTGACTTTGACTTAAGCCATTGTTTCCTTTGGCAGTTAATTCCACATTCAGCTATACTCACTGTTAAGAAATTTTCTGTGATACCTATTTGAAATCTCTTGTGTTTGGTTTCATCCTATTGGCACTAACTAACTATCCATCTCTCATTTGCTGTCTCAAATGATTGCCATTCATATTTAATGAGAGACCTCCATCCTGTCCAGAATCATCTCTTGCATCCAAACATCAAAGAGACTATTTCAGGTAGATGAGAAGGCTGCTACTACTTCCCTGTTGTGGAATCTGGTCAAGTTTCACTTGGCCAGATTCAATAGTATACCTTGGACATTTTGTTTCACCAACATAGCCTTAAAAAAAAAAAAAAAACAACCAACCAACCAACCAAAGTAGCAGCAAAATCCCTTGAAGTGTCATGATTCCTATTATAACACCCTGTGCTGAAGAAAATACAGGTCTATATGTATATAAAGTTATGCAGACGTATTTCTACTATTACACTTTTGGTACCTATGTGAATATTCACTTAAATGGTGAAGATACTAATATAGTCTGCATAAATGATTCCCTGCCTCTTCTTAATGATATTTTATTACTTACAATAAAAGCGCCACTAAGTTGTCTGGTCAGAATTTCTGACCATCTAAGTGGTGGAGCTGCATGAAAATATTAACTGCCAGAAAGGAAGAACCATTTTGAAATGTATATTTTGTGAAAACATGTTATCATATTTCTAGCCATTTTATTAAATCACTGTAAATAAGAGTGCTTTGAATATACAGGGATTTTAATGTGAGGGGAAAACCACAGAACTGAAACAATCATTTAGCAGAGGTCCCTGTGAACTGCGTAGCTTTCCTTATGACAGTGGATGGGACAGTTAGGAGTTCTGCTAAACATCAAACTTTTTTTTCCCTTTTTAATTCTAGTATTGTTATATTGGGTAGTTCTGTACCTGTTTAGGTCTATGTGTTTAATTTTTAGCCATCATCTTCACAGCTCAGCAGCTACAACATAGCTTGGTACTCTCTGACGTTAAAAGTGCATGACTGAATATTTACATCTTAACTGTGGAGAGTGAAGGAAATGAACTGTTGAACTTTTTCTTTGCAAACTGTCTAAGATCTATTTGAATATATGCTCTGTTTGTAAGCTTCCTTCTTTATCAGCATTCCTTCTAGCTATTTGACATGCAGGAGATTTTTTTTTCCTTGAGGGTCATGAAAATGGATACCTTTTATCCTCCATATATTCTCATGTCATGGTATCCTTTAAACAGTATAGTTTCGCAATTTAAGAAGAAAAATACTGTGTGTCTTTATAGGCATTCTCAGTATGGATTGGTTTCCTCCATCCCCTCTCCAGAAAGAGATGGTTGTGATTGTTCCGACATACATGTTCCTACATATATTTTGGCAGGAAAATAAGTGACAACAGGCTTCAATCCATTTATTAGCTTTGGTTGTTAACAGTAACAAATAGGAGTCTTTTTTGGTAGAAGTTACTACTTAAAATTCAAAACATCTATTTCCTGCATTTTAAAAATTCAATAAAAAAAATTAGCATTTGTGTACTGTGTTAAAAAAACTTCTAAAATCAGATGGTTCAGGCTGAAACAGAAAAAAATATTTCCAAATATCTTATTATTTAGTTTTAACTATTTTTTCCCAAATTAAATGTTTCAGAAAGATTTGACATAAAATAAGTTTGTGGTAAAAAAACTCTTAGGAGCATATCTTTATGTTTTATACTTTACCTTTTTGTTAATCTGATGCAATATGAATTTTTTTCCTCTCAATCTTTTGAAACTGGCAGCAAACTAAAAAGTCCATTATTTTTCCATTTCTAGTTGTAATGAGGTTACTGGTAGATATTCTCAAGTGCCATGGCTTTGAGAACTGCAACAACCATGTGTATTCTTTACAGGTTAATTTGTTAGCTGGCAATGAGTGTATAAAAGGTCAGAGAAAAACAAGTATACTTTGTATGAATACATGCGCCACCAGCTTGTTCAATCGTATTCTTAGGCAATTTTCAGTAACACTTGAACATTTTTTTAATCATTCAGCTTTTCCTTTAGAAGGATGTATGTAGCTGGTTCATTTGAAAAGAGTCTTTTATGATTTTTTTTTTCTTTCTGTGGAATGGAGAAGAACTTGTCCCTGCTATATAAACAGAATGTATGTCCAAATATGGTAAAACCTTGAACATTTTGATTAAAGTTTATTAAGTCAGGTCTGGCTCTCCTCTTGTGAAAAAGAGCAGACTAACGCTTCCTAATAGGTTTTCCAGTAATTGTCCACACACCCCACAGAAAGGGTCTTCTATACAGTGGTCTGTAATCAGTTAATAGGAGGATGAAGATTTAAAAAATGTCCTTAGGATCTATAAACATCTGAAAAAGTAGAAAGAAGAAATAAAGTTACAGTATAGTTTTTCACAAAGTAAGGATGTTAGTATTCAGGTAAAAACAGTCAAAAGCTTCAGTTTAGGTGAAGATGATGCTTTGTGTATTTTTATTTTAAGCAAAATGGCAAGTGGAGTCTTGCTATGAGTAAACTCTGGTTTCCTCTCTGCCAAACGTAATGTTAGTGTTCTCTTATGTGACAATGCATACATGAAGCAGTCAACATTGCTGACAGGAAATAACCAAATTTAACGCTTCATAATAATGCTTTTATAAGATAAAAATGAGCCTGGAGAGCCACATGCAGTATATCCCTGTATTAAGTTGAGTTTCTACACGAAGTCTTGTTTTAAAGCTGGGGTCCCAGCTTTACGAGACTAGCTTTGGAGTATTAGGTCACTGCGATGCCAACTTTTCCCCAAATCCTCAAAACAGGAAGAATGTTCAGGTTTTCCCATCCTGTCAGGGTGACACGATATGCCCCTTCTGTAGGGGCCAAAAAGGGTCACCTCACCCTTCACTTGCTGCTGCCATTGAGTGCCCTTCAAGAGAGAACAGCTCAGCTGGAAGGTACCTGTAACAGCCATCTAGTCCAACTGCCAGACTGCTTCAGGGCTGATGAAAAGTTAAAGCATAGTTATTAAGGGCATTGTCCAATTGCCTATTAAACTCTGACAGGCATGGGCACGGCACTCTATTGGCACCATCCATCCCAAATTCTGGCTTACATTTTGGCTTTCCTCCAGGCTGCAGCTGCTAAAGTCATCCCCCCTTACACCTCCCCCAGGTTTGTGTCCAGCCAGATCGAGTCCCTGGTTCTCCTCACTGTGTGGTCTCATGGACATTAGCTGTGGCGCAGAGAGGGGATGGGTAATAGGGGTGGTCTCTGGATCGCAGGGTTGGTTTCTGCCATGGCCTGAGAGAGGAGGAACAGCCCTGGGTTTGTCCTTGGGAGCCGAGCGGCAGAGGACATGTCAGGGACGGCCAGCAGCTGTGGCCAGTGCGTGGCCACCAAGGGCAGGGACAGCCCCCTGGGCACAGGGACTGCCTGGGGAGCAGCAGCCCAAAGGGCTTCCTCCCAGGGGTGCTGGGCGGAGGGGCGGTGGGGGGGGCTGTGCAGGGGGACACCATCACCCCCATGTCACAGTGCCACCCCCCGGCAACGCAGCAGTGACAGTGTCCCGGGGCAGGATCAAAGGAGCACTCTCCTGTGTGCCGCTGCCAGAGCTGGCCTGGGGGGCAGCCTGCAGACATCCCAGAGGAAGCTCTCCAGGAGCCGGTGGAATTACTTGGAGGGGTCTCAGAGAAGAAGACCCGAAGCTAGAGGAGGCTGCAGGAGCCTACCAGGC
>VZSF01005922.1:0-190386 GCA_013398295.1 Chionis minor | reverse complement strand
TGTGCCTGGAAGGGCTCCAGGCTGGCTGCACCATCCGGAGCTGCCGCTTTCCAGCTCTCCCTGCTCGCCAGACAAGCGCAGGGCAGGGACGAGAGCACTTGTCATCCCTCACTGGAAGAGCAGCACAGCAGCGGAGCAAGTCGGGGAAGGCAAAAGGTGTGCTTGTCATCGATATGTGTCCTGCTTTGGAAAATACCTCATGGTACCACACACCTCTTGATGCTTCTGTTGTGTGTGTTCGCTGTGGATGCTCATTCTTGAAGTTCCTCACTCTTCAGGAAAGAGGGACTGCTTGCCCTGTATTCCTGCTGCTGCTTTCTGTGGCTCTGTGGCTTCCCTTTGCCAGGCTGCAAGGGATGTTTTTTTTTAAGGTAAGGTGAAAAATGCATCAGCCTGCTCCTGGCTACACATGCACATTGTGTGCATGCTTGTGAGCATCAGCTCTGAAATGGATTCAGAAAAATAGAATAAAATCCTGTTTCCACTTGATACGTTTGTGATCTGTGTCCTTGAAAGTGGTTTTGGAGCTGAAAAACCCTGTCTGTCATTTTGGGGAAATGACAGTCTCATCATTATTCACCTCATGCTGAGTGCAGGGTACAATAGAACAGAATAGTTATGTTATGCCTAGAGTTATGCATGACAAGCTGTGACCTAGGCCTGAGGGGTCCGTGCAGAACTGCTTTATTAATTATGGCATATATATATATGTATCACATACATGTATATAATTACGGTATCCTAGCTGACATCTGGGAAGTTGAAATCTCCAATAAGAACCAGGGCTCCCAATCCAGAGATTTCTCCTACTTGCTTACAGAGTAGTTCATCAGTGCTGTCATCCTGGCTGGATGGTCAATAGGAAACATGTGCTATGACATCTGCTTTGTTTTCCATCCCCTAATCCTCACCCAGAGGCTCTCAACCACGTCATCGCCAACTGTAAGCGCTGTGCAGTCAAACCTTTCCTTTACATACACTGCAACTCCTTCACCCTGCCTGCCCTGAACAGCCTGTAGCCCTTCATCCCAAAACTCTATTTTTGGGGCTCATTCCACCAAGTTTCACTAATGCCAATGGCATCCTAACTCTGGGAACAGACCAACACTTCCTGTCCATCCTGTCTGTTTCTCATACAGCGTGTGTTCGTGTACAAGCATTTCAGATGTGCTCCTAAGCCCTTAGTGCTCCCTGGAGCAATGTAAATGTTCCTATTAGCATTTCCACCCTCAGACAGTGCCATGCCATGCCAACCTTCAACTCTCCTGATGGTAGCCCTGTCCCAAGAGGGCAACTTACCTTTCTCTGCAGCTTCTCCTGAAAGCACAACTAACTGGAGAATGAGCCAACGGTACTGGCAGTGTCCTGCTGGTGTTTATCCAGACCAGCAGTTCCTGTAACTGCTAAAGGTCCCTAGGGAAATAGGCAGTCAGATGAACTTCTGGGACGGTTTCATGTAGCAGTGAATTATACTAAAAGAGAACAAATTTTCGGCTCGACTAAGCAGCCCCCTAGATTCAATGGCTACAGTCACAATGGTGTCAGACATCACGTAAGCTTTCTGAGGTTGGGTTCTTTGCTGCTGTTCTTTTAGTCTAAGCATTTCGAAGGCTGTCACAAGAAGTTATTAATTCACCAATGCAGGAAAAGTGTCCTGCACAATATGTATGGTAAAATATTAGCTCTATTCAGATGCAACCCTTTTTATTAGAAGATTTGACAAAATCTTTTAAGCTCCATGATGCTGGAGCACTTCTCATATTGTTCTGAGCTGCACAGCAAAACAAGGGAATATTTTTCTCTTCAATATATAGTTCAAGTTGTTATTTTACTATAATTACTTTTGCATATGGCTTCATCTGGATCTTTAGATGGCTTCATGGATTGCTCATTGAATAGAGAAAAGCTGTACAGAGATCAGTTAGTAAGTACCTAATTGTACTTGGTGCAGACTGAGGTGAAGGCAAATCCTTTAAACAACAATAGTTTTGATTTTTTAGGAATGCCATTATACATCAGAAATGATTAAAACTTCTTTAGCCTGTCTTGATCAGAGGGCATGTGACATTAGTGAAATGTATACAGAAATGGGAAAAATAAATTTATCTGCATTTTAAAGATTAAGAATTTACGGGACATTGAGAATTTGTGTATCCTTTAGGAATTCACAGTGAAACTGAGTAAATACTGTATGAAAATATTTCCTTCAAGTGATATATTTATACATATCAGTTGCATTTGAAACTCTCATTTAACATTTGGCAAGTGTTCTGTCAAATAACATTACTGACAAAGTATAAGTTGAAATGACAATAGTAAGCAAAGTCTGAAAAGTCACGTTCAAATTTGGGGGTAATCTGTGAGTGCATTTTCACTGCAAATTGAATTCTGAGATCTATATTCATTAAGAAGAACATAAAGGTATGGTATATGTCCCATAAATATATACATATATACCTATGTCACGTACTTACTCCGAGCTGTTTCTAAATAAACAACTAAGTCATTGCTATACTCTCTAGACATTTAAAAAACCCAACCTCTTCACAAATGTGCTTAGCAATTTTATAATTTCAAATTATATCTTTAAATAATGAAGAAAGCTGAACAAATTTTAAAAAGCAGATAAGTAATTTGAAATTGGAGAAAAAGAAGTAAATTTTTCTACCTTCTTAATTTGATATATTAATCAGATTTTATCAGCCAGGATTTCATCGTTTCATTATTGATTATTGTTAAAAAAATAATTAATAACATTATATGGGATAGGATCCCACAAATTAGAAACTTTCCTGTGTGGTAATGTTTCTATTTTTTCATCTCCAGATTGGCAAGGTAACTGGAGTTTAATTCTTTCAATACAAACATATTCTTTATCAGTTTATTTTTTGTTTTCCTCATAGACCATATGTATTTAATTGTCCTTTTGGCTTTAAATAATTTGTAGAACTTGAGAAGCGATGTTTCTAAAACCACAGCTATAAAAACATCCCTAGATGGAAAATAATTTCCTTACCTAAAAAAAAAAAATGAACTGGATAGCAACAGCTGCAATTTATGTACCAAGATGCTGCTTGCGTAGTGGTTCACTTCAGTGATTCACTTTGTTTAGCAGCAACTGAATTGCTCTGCTTAAGCTTACTAACATCAGTAGGAAATATCTTTTGGTTTCTATGAACTTCAGATTAGACCTTTTACTTGAAATTAAAAAAACCAAACAAACTCACAAACAAAAAACCACTCAAAACCAACAACAAAAAACCACAAACTGGACCCAGGTTTTTTTGTTAAGTGGTGATGAAACATTAGAGAGACACAAACTTCCAATAAACATGTATTGGTCGGAAAAGGTAGTTGCTCATTTTCTTTTGAGTTTTGAGAATGTTTTTTGTAGTTGTCTGTGGTAGAGAATGTTGTTGACAGTGTGACCTGAGAAAAGCCTGTTGAGCTGCAGCATATATTAAAAGGGAAACAGGTAGTGGGGATTTACAGTCATTAATTCAGCTGAATTCTCTTACATTACTGGTGAGTCACGACTTACTTTCATTCTGCTTATTGATGTCTTACAGTAAATGATTGTTAACCGAGGCAACAGTTTTAATAAACATCTTCAGTACCACCCTTTTATTGACTGCTGTACTAGCAGAGTCAAAAGGAACCTAGTAAACTCTGTCTTTTGGGTGTTTATCATTGCAACCTTTCTTGTGCTGACCTAATTTTTCTCTCCCCTCCATTGTCAGTTCATTTTTCCAAAAGTCTCTCCTGTGTCTACTCTCTCATTGCTTTAAATGTGTGTAGTTTCCCAAGTCCAGTCCTTGTCTGATTTTCATAACTACAGTGTGAAAAACAAAGGGAATGTTCAGAATTGTTCTCTGGATTTTGAATGACAGCAGAAATGCACAGTCCCTTTTGTGCACTTAAAAAATGAATGTGTGGCTGCTTGTGAGTAAGAATGAGTTGTCTGGCAGGTCTCACCTGTGGAAACTGTTAGAGTCATTTCAGTTGAGCTATTCACATAGCCAGCTGTCTTGCTGGGAGCTGGGAATACACAGCATTCCTCAATATCTGTCTTATTCTTTCTAAAATATGGATATTTTAGAATATCCATAGAGGATGATATCCATATCCTCTACAATAGCCATATCGTAGAGGCACCTACATTTGAGATAATTTCTGGAACTGTCAGCTTCAGGATATATGGGAAATTTCAGACTCAGTCTTACAGTCACATCTTTCACTCCTGTCAAAACTCAACAAAGGGTTTATGTAAATTTAGAACTAAGATTACTTGTAGCAGCTTCAGAGGGGTATGTTTGTCATCATTATTTGTAATGTAACTCATCCCAAGGACTAATTGGTATATGAGCAAACGTATTGGTATATGAGCAAACCAGCAGAGTAATTGCCCAGGCACTATGTATGCATCTGTAAACCTCAGCTAGGTGGTAGTAAAAATCACTCAGTATTTACATTGGAAGAAGACAGTACCATAACTTACAGTCTGCTGGAAATTCCTGCTGATTTGGTGTAAATTTTGGAGGTAGGAGAGGGGAAAGAAGAAGCCTGTTGGTAATCTTTCCTTTGTAAACTTGTAATGAGATCTGGTGGCTTCACAACACAGGATTTCAGTTAGCTGATTATTAAATGCTTACACCAGTTTTGTGCAATACATCATTGTGTTTCCTCCCATTGAAGGGACTTTCAGACAAAACCAAGCAGACTACTTTTTCTACAAGCGAAAATATACTAGAGGGCTGGTTTATTCACAGCAGATTAAGAATACAGTGCTGCAGATGATGAGATATGAGACTTCACATTGAACACATCTCTGAGTTATTTGGCAGTTCCACAGAAAACCTTTAATTTTGCATTATTCCACCTGAATTCTGACCCTAAGTTTGACAGCTATGTCTTAGGACAGCTGCAGACACAGTGAATGAAATATCTCTTTATAGCACTGTATTTTCCACAGATAAAGCAGAGGGATTTGAACAATTGATCTTCTGTCATAATGCAGACATTAAATACTCGTCGTGAATAAACCTAACTCTTCCTTTTATTACATCTTGCTGTAGAAACTTTATCAAGCTAGGCAAGAACATACCCCCAGGCTATTTCACCCAGGAGAGATCTTAACTATCTTTTCCATGTACTTTAAGTTTTATTTATGTTAGTAGATGGATAAAGTGAGCAGCATTCTTGTATTTGTGTGTAGAAATTTCTGCGTTTCCAATAGAATCCCTAGTTTGAGCTGAAAGGAAAACTCTTTGACCTATACAAATCCCATAGAACTTTGGAAAAACATCTCTCTGAAATCATACTCGAATAAGCTAAAAGAAAGATTTTTTTCCTTGCCTAATAATTTCTGATAATTTTGAAAAGTTTCCTGCCCACCTACATAAGAAAAGCCAATTAGGCGTTTCATACCCATTTTTTTATCTTCTTGTCATTTTGTCTTTCTTATTTCTTAAAAGTTGAAAACATTTGGTGTGACTGTGTTTAGTTTTTAAAAGGACAGAATCTTTCAAAGGTTAATAATTCTTTTTTTTTGTAAAATAAGAAATCTATCTAGTTGCCACATATTTAAAAAAACTGGTTTTAATGCAATTTGTCTTTATTTTCTCCATTTTTCTACTGACAGCTTTAAGTCAAAGAATCATCAGGTTCTGATGAAAAACATGTTGCTGCAAAATTTTCATCCATTGGTACTAAATGCAAAAGTAACGGAATATTTATAAATTTGTGCCATAGTTTCTTTCAAAGAATGTTCCTTGTTCTTCTCGAGGTGCAATTTCCCTTGACTTTAAGTGAACAATAGCAAAGCTGTAGTTCACAGCTTGAAGAAAACACAGTATTGAAAATCACAAACAAAAGAACTTGCAACATTTAAAGAAAATTGCAATAATTATTTTTTTTTAGCTTTGTACATGTTTTCTGATAAGTTGCATAGCTCCCAGGAGTAGAGCTTACATAATTCAGCTACTTCAGAATGTTGGCATAGAATATATTTTAATTCGTTTTTTTGTATCTTTGGTGTTTCAAAGTGTACCGGTGTTATTGTCAAGTTTCAAGCATTACTTTTGTCTTGACTTGGTTTTCTGAACCCAAACATTACTCGAGTATGCAGTCAGTATTATCTGGTTGAAAGCTGCATTGAATCTCAGGAAATAAGCACTGGAATTTCTGTTCAGATACTAAGATACTGTCTGAAGAGAGTGCTGATGAACCTGCCTTATCTGAAGACTGTTACTGTTTTTACTGAACTTTTGTAATAGATAATATAAACAAAGGAGAATAATATCAGTTTAATAAAATACTAGAAGAGAATGTCAAACCAAAGCATAGGATCAGAGTAAAAATGGTTCCAACATAAGTTACCTGATAAAGCAGATACATCGCCCATACATACATGTAGTTGATCCTATCAACTGCTTTGTTGACCAAGCGCACCTACCTACACCTTCAGCACTGTGTTGCTGAAGAGACGTTATAGACTATGTTCTTATTCCTTGAAAATTACATAGTCATTTCCAGATAGAAGATTTTTTTTTAACAAAGGCTAAAAGAGGAAAAGAAAAGAAGACAAGAAAAAAGAAAAAAAAAAGAAAAAAAAAAAGAAAGGGGAAATAAGCCAGAGAACGAACAAGATGAACAGAGGAGAGAAAGCTGGAAGTCTGTCATTATAAGGGCTGTCCAAATCCAGCTGAAAGTGGCAGTAGTGACAGGGCAACAGGATCCTTTCTTTGTCTCACTGTGGCCATAGACCGTGTACCTGCCCTTTCAGGGTCAGGGCCATGCAGACAGTGGTGATAAAGTTGGTCCTGGGCATAATGCAGAAGTTAGAGCCAGGGGAGATGAACACACAGTTTTACAATAAAGGTTGCTTTTTATTTCTTCCTTTTCCCTCTGGCATCTGTATTAAATCTTTTGTTTGAAAAGGAATGGTGATGAGAGTCCTGCGTGGTGTTGTCCATCAGGTAGGCCCAGTTCCTGGTATATCTCTTCAGATCCACTGATTTTCAGTCTCCAACTCCTTCTCTTTGTCAGTCATGATATTCACTCAGCTTACGGGTTTTCTGCTTAGATTTATTTCAGCCTTTTCTGTTTCGAGATTTCTCATACTTTTATGAACAAGCTTATAGAACAAAATGACCTGGATTTCTGTTGTCTTCAAAGATTTAGTGTAGGGCTTTCCCAGCCTTTCTGTTTTTTAACAGTAAAGTGGCTTTGCTCAGATGTCGCTTCATATATTATATAGCTCTAACAAACACTCTACATTAAATTTAGTTTTATAATAAAAAAAAATTTGAAAGTTTCTGAATCTTATATCACAAAATCCAGATTTTTATATTTTGTTTAATCAAAACTTATAAACACTAGTTAGATTTATTAGATATAAACAAAGTGATAAAACTGACATTTATTGCCAATATGCATTTTTAAATGTCAGTAAACATTGAAAATCTTAATTATTTTGGCCGATGACGGGTAAGAGATAGGGTGGAGAAAGAACTTCGTCTTTTTTGAGGAAAAAACTACTTTGCGTTTTTAAGCTTCCCAGTAAAACAAGGTATGACCACTTACTCCAAGGAGAGTACACTTGCTAATTTGGAAAAAAGTTGTTTATGCCATTTTGAACATTTACAACAGTGGATTGTCTCTTTTAAAAAGTAGTGACTAATTTTTATAACTACTTGTGTAGTTATATTCAGGATATGTATACTCAGGATATATCTAGCAACACACAAAACTCCCCAAAGTTCTGCAGGTATTTTTAATGCAGAAGAAACTTTACGCAGGTGTTTTCGAGCAGAATACGGTGTGACATTTTAGTCTACCATCCAGAGACTACAACTTCATTCTTGTGAAAGAGAAAGAAAAAGATGTCATGATCCCAGAATGAGCACAGTATCAGAAATAAAGCAAAGGTATCAGTACTTTATTCAAAGTCATTGCAGTAAGACCCTTGAATCAAACTGGTATTTTGTTAATAAGAGATAATCTTAGGCGATATTAGGAGAAATCTTTTTTTATTTGCTTAGTGCTTGAAAGCTTAGAATATGGAACAATATTGCCATAATTAAAATATATTAACAATTACTGCAGGTCATATGCAATCCTTGCAAACCTGGTGAGCTGTAAGTTTATTTTAAACCGAAGAAAAAGGAGTTGGCAGTTTGTCATTTAGTCTTAAAAGCAAATTCGAGATTCACAGCAGTTGTAGAACACACTCTTATGTCTCAAACGACAGATGTGCATTAGTGCTGGTAGGAGGGGGATGTGTGGATGGACTCTTCTACTGGGAGAGGGTTGGGCTGGCAGGCTGAGGCCCCGTCCTCAGTTCTGTAGAGTTTCTGGGGCTGGAAATAGACAATCTTTGATGCATTCTTTGCTTGTGTGTGAGAGAGAGACAGGGGGACCTTTAGATTCTTGCCTACCTTTAATTATCTGTTTCATGTTTTTCACAGTGATAGGGTCGTGTGAGCATTTCTGAGCCTCATCTATTTCATGCAAATTTGTGTGGAATGCTTATTAGAATTCTGATCAGAACCTCCATAATGTGAAACAAGGGTATTTTTTGGTCAATGATATCTATGCCTTCTCTTCCAGAATGAAGACTAGGATACTAGGATCTATTCTTGTTGTCTTGTTAGATTATGAAAACAATAAATGCTGCTATCAAAGTTTGCATGTCTAATCCTAAATTTCTCAGTCTGCGTTTGAAGACTTAAAAGAAAAAGAAAAAACAATATTGTTTTTTGGTCAAAGTTCTCTGTGACTATAAATCTTACTGTAAGTATTGCATGCTGCTTGTTTTGAACACTTTGAATAATTCATGTGTGCCATTTCACACAGTTGCATAAAGACTTGTCAGCATTTAGGAATCAATTTTGGGAACTTTGCATCAAAAAATTCTTCACGAATGTTTTCAAGTTAACAACCTACATAAAAGGAGTAGGATTACTCTGAGTCTCTTGATACTTAACTAGAAAGAGTTCCTCCAGAATGCGGCCGTAATTGGAAAACATTTGCTTTTCAGTGTCAAATGGGCCACAGCTTAAAGAATTACCTGGGTTATATCCTATATACCTACCCATAACAGGATACCTAAATTACTGGAAAAGTCCTTTTCCCTATAAGTCTTGACTGTAGTGACCTACATTTATGACATACAGGGACAGTTTTTTGCTCTACAAAAGGAACCTTCCAAGTAGGAACTTTACTAGTACTGGTGCAACTTAGCATCAATGCCATAAAACCAGCTGCACATTAGCTGCATAAAATTTCAAAATGTATAAAGCTGCATTACAGGGGCACTGTAATTTTCCCCCCATCTAACTGAAGTTGCTACATTCTGTTTTCTGTAATTCTTTCTTTAAACCTTGGCATGAAACATTCCTTTTTTTTCTTCGCTCCACTCTCCTCTTTTTTTGCAACAAATTTTCATTTACCCTGTTACTTAAGCTGAAACCAGTATGACTTTTTATGTTGCTGTATAAGCTGTTGTCATATGCTTTGACCGTGAAGTGGTAGTCAAAGAGCTATTAGAATAGGATCCATTAATTATGTTGTTGTCTGACTGCCTTTGTGTCAGCGAAATAAAGGTGGCTATGCATTACCAGTACCTACCAGGTGTCTGTTTTTGAGAGTGATCAGCTCTTTCTCAAGAGGACCAGCTTGACTCCTGCAAGGTTACTATTCCACATGAGTAAAGTACAAAATACTGAAAATATTTCCCACTTTATAGGTGTAAATAAAACTTAAGTATCGGAAGTCTTGCCACTAAAAAATTTGCTGGTGGCCTTATACAAAATAACATTAAGGCATAAAAGTTTAATTCTTAGACTTCCAAACATTTTCTTTACAAAAGCATAAATAATATGAACAAAATCAGATTTAAGTAATATGCAAATTAAGAATGTGCTGTTAAAACAGTATCACAGTGCTCCTAAAAAGAAATATTTAAAACTTTATTTTTTTGAAGAGTTTTGAGGTTCTGTTTCTTTGTCTCTGTCTTATACAGTTCATTAGGTACTCATCATCTGATTTTAATTTCGGATGGTCTGCAATTTCATGACAGAGTAGGTTAAATTTGGAGCAACTTGTATTCTCTTCTCAGTTTTCCTGCATCTGTGTATCTAATCATATTCCTCGTGTTCTTTTATATTTCTATTCAGGAGCTATGAATTAGATGTTAATGAAGAGACTTGCTTAGCATTTCATAGTAAGACAAAATTTCCATTAATATCCCTTACATAAAGGCAGAGACTAGAATTCATAATGAAGTACTTTCTTTCACAGGAGGCATTCTTAGCAGAAATTCAGTTGTGTATTGGATAAGCTGAAGAGTCTTTGGTCCCTTTACATCTATCCACTGCAGTTTGCCTGTAATGATAATTAAACATTTACTGCCTGACCACACCCTTCAGCACTCTCTCTGGATAACGGAAACGTTTCACAGAAGTAAAGCTGTTCCATATATTTTCTGGCACTTCCTTGGTACATTTCCTGCTTTTCTAGTGAAATTTTTCAGTTCGTTCAGATTCTTTAAAAGATACTTAAATTACTGGTGATGTGGTTAGGTTGCTAGAACAAGCATGAAAATACCTAACGATATTACAAACAGCAACATTTAGACATTTAACCTCTAGATTCTCTGAAAAATCTTAAGTGATGTCTAGCATTACTAACAAAATATGGTATTAAATAAGATCCGCAATTCCCATCTAGTACTTTTTTATTTTCCCCATGCTGTACAGAGTTAGTCATTCATCTCTGTCTTGGAATAATTATGCACAAAAGCCTTCTGATTCCTCTAGAGGGGTCTTCTAACACTTTGTATTTATTTTATAGAAATGATTCTGTTCTTCAGAATTTCTTATTGAATATGCCTTTAAGGAAATATCAATTTTTTTTCATGGTTATCCTAGAATACTTATGTTCCACCTTCAGATTTTTCAAAATATTTGAATTTTGTAAAACTATTAGTAATTTTCTAATTAGTCAGCAAGATGCGGATTGCAGTAGACTCAAATGCAATGCTATGCTCATCTGAAACAGATAAATCAGCAGCGCAGTCTGTAAATATTATTTCTCTAAAACATGTATGACATTAATTATGAAAAAATGATCATTTAAGGATCACCTCATACCTTTGTTCTGAACAGATGCATGAGCTTGCTTAACAGGATTTATGAGCTTCTGCTGACATGTTATTTATCTATATATGGCAAAATAAGTAGCATTCTTATTTGAAATGCAAGTGTATATTTTATAACATTTGGTAAAAAGAGCATATTATTTATACATTTATATTTATATTATACACAAAAATAATATCTTCCACAGAATACTGTTCCATTAGAGTGTGTAACTCCATTAGATTTGCATCATGCCCATGTCTACTTCCTAGAAAATTCTGGCAAGTGGAAGTGTCTTGAAAGAGCCAGAGATCCGCGGTTCCATGTGCTTCTGGTCTTTAGCAAGGCAGCTGTAAAGAGCAAAGCAAAGGACAACTAAGTTTCTAGTCTCCCTGTTATCACAGAACCCAGGCAAGTGGCAGCTTTTTTCAAATCACTGTGAAGTTCACCAGTTGCACACACACAAAAAATGAATGAAACATTTCTAAACCCTTGAAATGTTTCACAGAGTAAAAATTAAAATTCAAGTATGTTATTGTATTTCTATGTATTGCATAGTGAAAAGGAAGTATATTCCTTTTTATTGCCATGAATGAAATGTCAAAGCGCAAAGAAGTTCGGATAATATTCAGAGCTTTGTTTTCTTGGAATCTGTACTAATTCAATTATATTGCATTACCTAATAAAAGTCATTGTATCGCCATTTGTTATGGTTTACCAGAAGAACAGATAAATATTTTTAAAAATCCCCAAAATAATGTGTTGCAATTGAAGAGGCATTGAGATTCTTTGTTGTAAGAATAGCATTACCCTCCGCCTGTGTGCACTATGAAATAAAAAAACCCTCCTATTTATACAAAGGCTTGCTTCTTTTCTAGCAGCTCAGTACCGGTCATATCAGACTCTTATTTGAGATTTATTCCTGTATGCCCATTGGTAATAGCAATGTCCACGCTTGTAAGGTGTTTTCTTACTGAAGCCCCGTTGTAGTAATTTGGAAGCTCTCCAAAAGTGATATGGATTTTACAAAGAAAATGAAACAATATACATATAATGCAGTAAAGCATATAAGGAGAACTGAGGTACTCAGAAGAAAAATTGTGCTATTAGCTTATGTCAGAAGACACTGGTTAGTTTAGTCTGTGGCTGAGCTGAAACAGAGGCGCAGCGGGAGAACAGCTGAACGGGGTGGGTTTAGACCCTCACATAATAGGGAGAGGAACTTAGTCACATGGTGAAATTATCTTCTGAGAAAAGGCCACGAGAGGCACGTTTAAAAAGCAGAATATTTTCAGAACGCATGTGACTTCACGTCTGCATAGCAAACACAGCCAGACAAACCTTCTTGCACTGGTACCTGAGTGTTCCCCGGCGCGGAAAGCTAGCCGCCCATCAGGTACAGTACATCTGCTGTCTTTCAGTAATCTGTAAGAGCGTCATTATGCCTCCTGCAATTCAGCAGTTCAGTGTTTGATGTATTTAGTGTACTGTATTTTGCTTTCATTTATATTTTCACGAACATTTGTGCTGTATACTGTCAAATGGTGTGTGGTCATAAAAGCCTGAGAAAGAGACAAGCAGTCAAAACTACTCTGATGTTCAATTTGTACACATAGTTGAACACCTCTGATACAAAATATTAGTGTTAGATACTGACTGCTGAAAGAAAGTCACATATATAATAAATCCACAAGCCATAAAAAAGATTCATATTCTCAGGCCCCGGGTATTATCATCGGTGTCTAAATGACTATCAACATGTTCTCTAGTGGCTCAAGAGCAAGAAAATAATAAGATTTTGAACAATAAGGCTAAAGACATAATTTATAAACTATAGATTCAGCCAGCAAGTGCTATACTGGGATCAATATATTCAAAGAAGAATACATAAATTATACGGTTTAATCTTGTCTAGTAGCTCAGCAGTGATGGTAGTTATTTTCCTGGGCATAAGGATTTTGTGTTTGAGCATGGCCTAAACTACACAAAGAAGGAACTTAAAATTAGAAACAGAGCAATGGAAGATGGTATGATGGAAGATTATTTTCTTTTCAGCATGTTGCAGGATACATTTCTTTTTAAACTTGACATCTATTTGTAGTAAGAATTCGCTGTTGCTCGTTAGAAAAGCAAGGAGAAGTTGTACAGTAACCAGACTCTTGCTGAAGCCTGATAAAAAAGGCATTTAAGACATGATGAAGACTTCTTCTTCTCTTCCATCCGCTATCTTGACTATCAGCCTAGGTCCAGATGCATATCAGAAATACTGTTTACTACTGTTACAAGGTGAATTTTAAAAAAATATATTTCTGCAGAGGACTTGAGAACAGATACTACCCCACTCGTGCACCTTTGCCAGCGTATATTAGGTGTCCCTCTGTTCTAGTTCATCTTGTTAAAGTTGCAGATTGTCTCCCTAGGGTATAAGTTTGACAGACAAGTATGTATATCAAGTCACTAGTTGAGATTAGCTGGTATGAACGACAGACCATTGGGAATAGCTCTGGAAAGCAACAAAGAAAAGTATATAGTATTAGAAATGGTGAAGGCTGTTCACAAGATGGCATGCTCCCTCCTTGGGAAGAAGAATTCTGCTCAGTTGTAGGGCCAAGCTTTCGGAGGAACCTTAAAGGAGGTATTCATTTTCCTGTGTTTATTAGGACTTCTGTGGCAATAAATTTCTAATCAAGTCTAATTCTAACAGAGGTCCTTTCCATCCAACTTTAGTCTTTTGAATTTTGACTTCAATCCTCAAAAAAGATAGCTACGAGACTGCTAATAACTGACAGTTTAGAATGTTTTCCCAGAAGAAGTAGGTGCAGTATAAAACTGAAGGTTGTTTGGAGACTATGGTGTGTACACCCACCCTGCCTTTTGCTGACTTCCCTCTCCTGGGAGATGGGGAGAAAAATGTAAGTATGGCAAAAAGACTCATGGACAGAGATCATGTCAGTTTAACAAGAAAAGCGAAACCTACGCACACAAGCAAAGCAAAAAGAGGAATTTGTTCACTGCTTTCCATTGACAGGCAGATGTCCAGCCACTTCCTGAGAAACACGACCTCAGCGTGCTTCATGGTTACTTGGGAAGACAAATGCCATAATCACAAATGTCTCCCCCTTCCTCCTCCTTTCCCTGAGCTGTCGTTGCTGAGCATGGCATCCCTTTGGTCAGTTTGGGTCATCTCTTTTGGCTATGTCCTCTCCCTGCCTTTCGTCCACCCCCAGCCCACTGACACGGTGGGGTGTGTGGAGAGAGCGCCTTGATGCCCTGCAAACCCTGTTCAATAGCAGCCAAAACACTGGTATGTTAACAGTGTTTTAGCCACAGTTGTGGAGCACAGCAACATATGGGCTGCTAGGAAGAAGGTTAAATTTGCAACTTCATCCCAGCCAGACCTAGTACAGAGAAAAAAAAAGGAAAACTTTTACTTCAACCATCCTAATGGTTATAACTCACCTATCTACCTCTCTTTCAAGCTGCTTCTGAAAAAGGCCAGCTTCTGCCTTGCTGTCTGGAACATGAAATCTGCTGTACATATTATGATAGCTTTGTAAGATATCAAAGTTGTAGGATCTTCATTTTGTCTGATTCTCTAAGGAGTCCATTTCTGATATCTGATATTCTGATAATCAAAGTAAGGGTCTGTTCATGCTACTATGATGCATAAATGTGAGCTCTGTAAGTCAGAATGAATTTATTATGCATTATTACTTTCCAATCTAATAGTATAGCCTATTCTAATAATTAATGTCTTGTAATAATCTACATGCCACTTGTGAAGATAGAAAAGAAGTTCAGTGAAGCACATAATTTTCAGTTATACAAGAAGCACTTTTGTTTCTCTAGTAAGAATATGAGATACAAGATGAGTTAGATCTGATTTTACAAGCCCAAATATTATCAGAGTAAAAATTCAAAATAAAGACTTCCATGTGTAATTACAAAACAAAATATTATCTCTTTGTTTTTATGGCAGCAAATAACTAGTGTACTTGGTGTAATATTTAAAATTTTTCAAAGGGATGGAGATAACATGGTTTTATATAAATTTTAATTATTTTGCCTTAAACTTTATACGATTTTTATCAGGAATTGTACTGCAAAACTAAGTCTGTCATAAAAAAATCCTCAGCTTTATAAAACAACAGCTCTCTTAGTGGGCAGGAATGAGCAAAAAATAACTTTTAGAAAAAATAAAGCAGAATTTCCTAGCATATTTAATCAGCATAAGCTGTCCAAGATCCAACAAGACTGTGGTGACAGTTGCTTGCCATCTTATTGTATTCCCTCAATAGCTGCCTCTAAAAATGATTAAAATAATATATAATCACTCTTGACAAGGATTTGTACTTTCCATACTACTGGTAACAAAAACTCAGTACAATCACAGGATTATATTTTAGGCCATGTTCTAGCTTCTTCGGTATCATAATGGCCTAAAAATCCAAGGTGCCAGTGCAGAGACAAAAAAATTTTTGTGCATGAAATGGAATCTGTTTAAGATAGAAGAAAAGCCACCTCTGAGTGACAGAGAATAAAGGAGCATCATTAAACATTGTAAATTAATTTAGTTTCCAGTAATTCAAGATATACTGATGCACCATTTCCCACCTCATCATGATCTGTGCAATATGTAACTTGACATATGAAATGCTTTAGTAATTCGAAAGTTTTATTCTAAATTGTATAGACCGCTCTTGCAAGTGTACTGCATTTTGTTGATGCCCTTTATTTTTTGTGCTCATTATATTTAAAGTATTTATGAATTTTCATGACAAAAGTAAGATTTCCTTTAGTTTCAGACATTTCATAGCTTTTGATGTCAGAAGGAACTCCTAGACATTATTCTATTTCCTACATAGGTCCAAGATTCCTATTTGTGATATACACAACAGCTTACAAGAAGAATCAAAGGCTAATTAAGTGGTTGTTTTCACTACCCAAAAATAGTACAAATAGGTTTATTTCAGTTTAAAAGCAGATTTTTATTTTAAATATTTAAAATATCTGATTAGATGTGTCCTTTGAATCTTCTCATAAGTACAGCACAAATTCTTCTTTCTTGCATCACTGAGTAGTAATTTGATTTTCAGTAATTTCCAGGGTAATATCACTTATTTCCAGAGAAAATTCTTGCCAAGTCAGTCCTGAAAAGTGTGAAAAGCTGGCCTGGCCCCTGGGAGGCAACTGGAAAAAGGGCAACCATAATGAATACTAAATTCTGAAGAAGAGGAGCTTGGTTTGGCCAGCATTTTTCATGTTTCTTTTTTTATATTTGTACAGTATTGTAAGTGAATGACAAGTCTATGACTTCATCTTCAGTTATTGTAAGTACATGCACTCTGGCCTGTTTGAAGTGTATCTGTGAAGTGTCACCACAAAACATGATGACTTCACAAAAGTTGTAAATGAACTTTAAGGCCCTTAATTGTGAAGTGCAAACACATAAAAAGAGGTAGCCTTGGTAGTGAAATTGAGGAAGAAACAAGAAAAGGAAAAGATGGGTCATGGCAGAAACGGAGATAGAGAATCAGCTCACTGGCGGGAATAAGAATTATTTATGGGAAATGAACTGCATCCTTCTTGACAAAAACCTGATAAGGTTGTGGGCATGAGTGAAAGAAGAGGAGACAGTAAAAAAATCTATGTACATTACACATAACGAATTCTAACAATAAATATTTCTGAGCCTCCCACCAACCTCCTCCTTCCGTATTTCTTTGTAATGATTTCACTGACTTATCTTTGCAGTAAAATAGATCTAATTAGATTGGAAAGAGTAGCACATTAATTAACAGATAAACTAACAGTATTAAACAGCAGTACTCTAGCAGCTCACTCTGGTCTTCCTAATTAGGCAGCTCTCTCTGCATGAAGTAGAAAATGCAAATAACACAACAATATAACATAAAGGGCAAAAGGGCCCATTATGCTGGTAGACAGTGAAGGAAAAAAGAGAGAGGAGACAAAAAAGAAAACCTGAAACACCACTTAGGCTCAGTGGTCTGTAAGTGCTCCATGAGTTGCACTAAGATTATAACAGATTTATATTCAGTCTATTTGACCAGTTCTGTTGTCATCTCATCTAGTTTTCTAAGGAAAAGCATCTCAGAGTAATGAGAGTCCAATAGCAGGGATCAAAATGGTCTTTGTGTGGTCTTGATTAGGATGAGAGCTGTGTAATTATTTGTTTAGGTAGTTAGGCAAAATATTTTTTCCCATCCTCTTCACTGAACTGAGCTGGGCTTGGTAGACCAGTAGGTTTCTTTTTATTTCAAGGTACACTTTCAAGTTGTGTATTTATTATATATTGATTTACTGTTTCATTTTTATGTTTTACTGCTTGAAGTTCAATGAAAAAGGCTTGTGCCTGAAAGCCTTTATGTACATGAAGGACATACACTAGCTGTGAAATGTCCATTGAGTTCAGTGAGATTTTTGCCATATGTACCTTAGGCAATGAAAAATTAGTATTGTAAATATTAACTCAAAAGATAGATACCACACTTTCACATGTCCCTTGAGCAAAAAACAGACTACAAAACTGACCTGTACATCATGGTCTGAAGATGTGCGGCACATCTAGAAGAAGCAAAAAGACATCTGCTTTCACATGTTGAGGTTAAAAGGAACCTGGAAATTCCTGGCTTTCATTTAAAGTATAATTTATCTTACAGTATGAACTAACTCTAAATGTGTGGCTGAGTCAGTTGTATACAGAGCCTGTAAAAGAAAGGATAGATAATTTGGATAACACTCCCCTGTGCCAGTGAGACAGTACATTTGCTGTCTCTCTGTAAAGGCCAATTTAAATATTAGTATTGTTAAATGGTTTATTTCAACTGTTTAGAAGAAATGCAGAGCTGTTCCTTCAAAGCATAGAAGACTTGAATAAAGGTTGCCCATAGGATTTGGAGAGACTAAGAATTGTTGTTTATGCTAAAGGACAATTTGCAATGAATAAAATCTGCCATAACAAACGTAGATGCTAACATAGGATATGAGCACATATGCTTGAAAGTACTGCTCTTATATAGTAATCTATTCTAAAATTCAAAGCACTACTGATACTAGTGAAGCTGAAATAGCTTCGGTAGTGATGGGATTTTCTTGTAATAATTCTTCGGTGTAGACAAGGCCATCTGAAGCTGTTTAAGCACCTCTGAATGGAAAGAGTGTACAGTCCATTTGATCTCCCCTTGGCTTTAATTACTCATCTGCTTGCACAGCAGTGCCCCGAGGGATCAGGGATCTTTGGAAGAAAACAGTTCCAAGGACTCAAAAAGTTACTACCAGAAGGACACATACCGATTAAAAGAAATAAGTGGAAGGGGTTTGGGTTTTTTGTTTGTTTAACATTTATTACATCTTTTCTTTAAATATAAAATGTTGACAATAAATTTGATTAAATAGCTTAATTAGAAATTTCAGTGAGGAAAAAAGTTTTGGTAGAAAACATTAAGAATTGAAAGCCAATAGGAACTGGGGGTCTAAGACCTTGTAAGTTTATAATTTTCAGTATAGCTAAAGATGGTTTTTTTTTTCCAAAGGTTTCAACCTATCAGTTAACAGAGAGGTACTCTACTGTTGTAACATAAAGTTCACAAACTACTGAAGAGCTCTTACAGACCCATATATTTCAATATTGTGTATTCTTTCTACTTTTTGCAGTAAATAGAAGATTGCTTTATAACCATGTATTGTGAGCATACCTATTTGAATTAGTTTTACTCCTCAAAACTGTCCCAACAGTAGTTTGGTGAAGCTGAGCAGAAAGAAATTTTGGTTCAATTATGCATGACGTGATATCTCCGATTGAGCAGAGCTTCAGCAGCAACAGCAGTCATTTGTAAACTCCTTAATTAGCTGGGACCGGTAATGCATGTCATTTGAACAGCATGGGGTTTTATCTGTGCAAAATTCTTATTTTGTCCCTATCATAAACATCTTGCAAAATTCTTACAGCATCCTGAAAAAAAACATGCATACTTTTTACCTTTTGTTCTCCTTGTGTTTATTCTTTGTTGCAAGTAAGCCTGATCAGAAACTTTTCACTGAAGCTATATTCTGTTTTGGAAAAATGTTGCTTTGATGCAATGATAAGAGTAGTGTCTGGTTTGTCCGGGAGTTTACAACAGTTCATCAAAAACAAATGAAAATATGCATAATCCATTCCAAAACAAAAGCTATCAATATAAACATTTTTATATAATTATTTCCTTCTCCTCCTCCCCTCCAAAAAATTAGAATTGCTTCCTAAGCAGTTTTAGGAAGTGTATTTTGGGTGTCCTCTCTCCTTGGGCTTTGATTTCTAACCAGATACATTTCCTATGAAGTTATGTGGACAATTCTTCTATTATTTAATGCAATGGCTCAGACAAGCAGAAGAGCAGAGGAGGAAACATGACCTTGGCAAAGAACCCCACAAGCTGCAAAAAAACAGAGCAGTGGTATATGGACTATATCTGCTAGAAGGCACTGAATTGGCACTTTTCAATAAAATTCAGCAATTATAAGAGAATGTTATTTTTCTGCTCAAAAATTCATTCTCCTTGCAGCCTGGTAACATGCACCAGTCTACTCATTTTCAAGATGACAGTGATACAGAACTATTTACCCAAAGCAGTAATCATGGACCAGAATAATAACAGATTTACCTTTAATTCAACACAGACATGCACAGATACACCAGGACAGTATTGCACATAGAATTTTTATTGTTCATGAGTACAATGTATACCATTTATTGGTATTGTTTAAGTGCACTTGCTTGTTTGACTTGAAAATGGAGGTTAAATGAAAGATGCAGGTTGTGTAAATAATACCCCTAATATTACTCATCAGAGCAAGTAGCCTTTTGGTTTTGTTAAGAACAGTGTGAGTTATTTGTTACCTGAAGTAGAGCAGATTTTTCACTCAGTAAGGGGTTTTTTTACCTTATTTGTAATTAAGTACAACTGGTAGCTCATCCTCACTTGCTACATGTTAAATATTTTCTGCATTTTTCATCTGTATAATACTGCTTTGTTGGTCTTAAATTTTCAGTTAGCAATTACTACTTCTTGATGAAAACCCCCAGAAATTAATGGGTCAGAAACCGTAAGCAAGAATCAAAGGTTAAAAATAATTTTAGTACTTCTGTAAAAGTTAGAAGTATACTTTTTTGGGCAAAGTCTTATACTTAGTGGCTTGTACAGAGATTTTGCAAAAATGTTTATTAAATTACCATATTTCAGTCAAATTATGATCAATGAGTTCATTCAAGAACAGGATTTTGTAAGCAGAAAAAAGCAGTGGAGATAATCTTGTGGGGGTATTCTTTTTTTGAGGTACACATGAGGCTTCCATTGTCTCAGAAGATGGCTCTTAATTAGGAATAGTAATGTATTTGTTATGAAGACATCTGCTTGGATAGCAGTAATTAGTAAGCAGTTTTCAAATTGATGTGAATGCATAGGAACCTGATTATCGTTTTAAACGTTTACATAAAATGGCTTATTTTTCTGCCATTGATTTCTGACAGAGTAGACTGTTTCATGTTTTTGAACATCAAAGACACATTTATGTAAGTACCTAAACATTGAGCCCCAACCACTATTTCAGAATTTATTATGCCTCATCAGCAGAAAAAAGTCAAATGTGTGTTTAGATTATTTTTTTTTTCCCTTAAGAGGATATCGATGCATGGAGTAGGAGTTAGTCAGTTGTCTTTATTAAATAGATGGAAGCCTAATCCTTCACTGGTATAAGTCTAGTGATTGAAAAACTGGTTTCTGATATAACATTTTAAGAAAGTCAGGAGTCGGGAAGCTGACATGTTTTCCTGCTCCTTCAGCAATTTTTCAATAGGGACAATGGCACTAGCTACACAAAGAGCTATTGCATGCACAAACTAAACATGAATTGTCAGGTTTGTAACCTCTACGCAGTTTTCATCTACTGAAGGCTCGTATTTTAAAATATCCTGACAATACTCTCTTAATGGCATTTATATCTGATGTTGATACTTCATTTTAGGATGCTGCCACACAGACAGAAAATCTCACAAAAACTTATGTGTCCATTACTTGTTACCTTAGTTAGAATTTTCCCTTTTAGATAAAGTCTTTTCTCCCATACTTTCTATACGCATGTAACCATAATTTGTTAAACCCAAAAGGAAGAAATTTTGCTTAACAAACCAAATCCCATATATGTGTGTATGCTATACGTGGCTATCATATTGCATATTAGATGGGGTTGTATTTCATTGTAGTAAACCAAGAGAGACTTTTCTGCCATGTGCTTCACTAATTTGATTTGTTCTAAACAATGTTGCTTAGATAAAGGGTGAAAAAAATGTTGAAACACCAGTTCCATCACAACCAATTCTGTTAGAAAAATTTCTCTGAGCGCCGTGTTCTAGCACAAAGGAAGATCGGTTTTAAAGAAGGGAACATGGCAATTCTTTGAAATGGAATTTAGTTTTCCACGTCTGAGTTTAAAAAAAGCCTCTTTCTCTTTTATTCATGTGTAGCATTCACTGCTTCATGATTGAATAGCAGCATCTTATGAGCTTGGAATGGGTTGTCTGTACACATTTATATGTGCTTCTTATGCACCTGGAACAATCTTGACTGTTATTCTCCCTTTGCTTATTAAACATAATAGAATATACCCTAAGTAGCGGCTATGAAATGTCATCTATTGTGCAAACATGAGTATTTGCTGTAGTGAGAGTCACTGACATACAGAGCTGGTTGAATTGTTTTTAAGAAGCAAATACGCTGGTTAGCAGGTTTTTGGAAATACCTTTTGACAAATGCATTTCAGTATTTCCATTTCAGTATTTCCATCATCTAAAAAAATCTCGCATAATTTGAAGACTGACAGAATAAAAGCATTGTTTCAAATAATTTGCAAACATTGTTTGGCTGCCTTTAATAACAGAAAAATGCGCCCATCTAAAATAAAATCTGTATGTATGCTGTTATGCAGCCTCCCTTTATTTTTGAAAATAATAAGATCTAATGGATTTTGGAGATCTTTCTTTTCTTGAAGATGTATTCTCGCTGCATTTTGAGCCTTCCAGACATTTCAAGCCCATTAACCAAAACCGCCATTTCCTTCCCTTGCTTAATCTGACTTCTCTATTGAGCAAAAGGTTTAACTTGTATTTCCCCAGCCTTGAAGCGAGCAGTTTGATCTGCCAGTCAGAGATATTTTCTGCCCTGAACGCTGCTGAAGCTTACCAGGTTTACCCACACAGCGTTCAGCGGTGACACGACACGGGGCTTTTCCGTGAGCCCAGGCTGACATTCAGTGTTTAACTCCGCAGCCCTGGGATCAGCATCACACAGCCCGCGCCGCAGCGTGCCTTCACCCGGGAAGGGGAGAGCATGTGCTTCCTGGGCTTGGGAATGTCACCTCCCCGTGTTCTCCTCAAGTTTCCTTCTCCAGGAAAACATGAGGATTTTTCATGTCCCTGCCTCCTGAGTGAGGCTGTGTTGCCCTGGAATGCAAGGAAGGCTTTTGGCTTCTAAAATAAGTCTCTATAAGTAAAACTGCCTGCCTAGTTGGTCTTAAAATAGTATCCCACTGTCTCTTGCACCTTACAGGCTCTATCAGGAGCCTGTAACTTAGAAGAGAGTTGCTTCAAACATGTTTGAGGAAACAAAGCAGTACTTTTAGATTCCAGTGTCTGTAGTGACTTTAGAGCTTGGAAAGTTAAGTGAAATTAACCTATTGGGCCAGAAAAAGCAAAACAATAGCAGTGGATGAAGAACTAGAATCACAACAGTAATGTATTTCAGTAAGTATTGCACCTGCTGCACGTTAATCCGTGTTAACTGGGTGTGAGGGAGTTCCTTATACTCTTCTTGAGAAGATAGTCTCATCCTTCTGGCTCTTTCCAGCTTTCAGCGATGGAGAATAATCCAGAGCTGAGGGGACTGAATTGATGGCACGGGCTGTGCAGGGAAGCGTGAAATGCATGGTGCAATTCATAGGGGAGAGCCAGCCAGTCGCACAGCTGAGATGCCATAAGCAAACTCACGCCGATGAAAGACTCTTCAGAAGTGTTCTGGCAAGTGGGGAATTTGAAGGTCTTAAACTCTGCAACACCAGCAAATCTTAAACTGTAAAGCCTGCTAGAAGCTATAGATGAGTCATGTCTGGTGGCAAGGAGGGAGACAAAATATATCACTGACCTGGGAAAGTGCAGCCTGATAAACACAAAGAAGGAAGATCGCTTGCTGGTAAAAGCAAATGTCCCCTTTCCTGTTACAGGTCAGGATAAAAGGGGACAGCCCAGTTAGCTTAAACTCAGTGCTTCTGGCAGAACAAAATGTGCAAATAGGCTCTGAGCAGGTGGGTTGGACTTGGTGATTTCTAGAGATCCCTTCCAGCCTTAATGATTTTGTGATTACCTGCTGTACCACCTGTCGTGAAGAGCATTTCTGAAACAAAAGCATTTTTTTCCCCTCTCAGGGAGCTATCTCACCCCATGTGCTTGGTGTAACACAAGCTGAGCGTTTCATATTGCTGTATAGTGAATCATTTGGGGATTTTTCTTTCTATGGAGTGTAAAGAGAGTTTCAAGTGATGCCAATGCAGTACCAGATCCTTCAATTTTTGCTCATTGTTATTCAAATAAAGCACTCATTCACTTAAAATTGGCAACTGTATGCCCTATTACAATAACACGCCCTTAATCATTGGGGGCCACCTCCATGTCAGAGTTAATTACTAGACTTTCACTGAACCAAAGCAGAACTAAATCAACTTAGACCATTTGAAAATAAAAACCCTGACTCATAAGCTTGAGTATGAGTGGGTGCTTTTTAATTGTACACACTGAAAACCATACAACAGAATAGGAAAATACTGGATTCAGCCACTAGTAAGTTCACCACTTGATCCATGCATGATAGAGTTTGGGTCTCAAATTTTATGGCTTGCAAGTTAGAAATCAATACTTTTCTTACCTGACAGTGTGCAAGATGACACTGAGTAAAGAATACATTAGAGATATGCATGGTCTTAGATTTGTTGGATGTTAGCTAAGGACAGGAAAAATAATTGACTGAATTGCTAATCTTAAATTATTTGCCCAACACCAGGTTCCAGTGGTCTGCTTTTCTGATGCTGTGCTAAACACAAGTTTTTTGTCTCTAAGTAATTTGGAAATACAACAGCGAAACTGAACTGTCTTATAAATGCGCAGAGTTGTTCTACTATCATTTATGCTAAAGGATTTGCCTCTATTAACTCATCATCTTTAATTGAAAAGCAGTAGCTGAAAATAGCAGTATGCTCCATCTTAGTGTCTCTTTTCCTTAAATAAAATGGTGCAGCACGACAGAATTAGCAGTGGCAGACTGATGGAAGAAGGAAGGGAAGACTATACATCCATTAGAAATGGCCTTTAATGACACACATCTGTGTGCCTTAGACAGTAGTGAGGCTACTCACTAGAATAAACGTGGGTGTCCTCTGGAGAAAACTGAGACTCAGTCTTGCACTCCTTGCTTTTTTAAGGTCAACTGCAGAAGTTTGAATGACAGTACTGAGGTTTTTACTGTATGAGATTTAATTGAGTACAGCAACTTGAAACCATCCCTGCTACATATTCCTTAATCAGTGTGTATGCAGCTCCCTTTGAAAGTTCAATTTAAATGAGCTCCATGGCTAGAAGAGGTAAAGAATATGTGTTTGAGAGCGATTATGTGAATAAAGGATATAGAATGTGAGCCAGAGAGAAGAATGTGGCCTTGAGTAATGAGTATTCTTGGAGCATCCAGACATTAAAAGACATGTGGAAAGATTACATATCATCAGATGGTTGAATTGCATGGCATCAGCTCAAAGAGAAATTAGAAAAAGAAATTCTAAATCAGTATTTTGTAGGTCAGCTGTGTGTCTTCCTGTTTTCATGCAGCTGTAAACATTAAAATGAGGGCTCCAGCTAGTCGTCTGTTTCCTTAATGTTTTAATAGATTGTCTTGTCCACTTTGTAGGTCATTTATTCACCAACTAAATTGAGTGTGAATGTTGTATGACGTAGTACAGCTTCTTTTTTTGCCGTAGTTTTTTTTGTTAAGTAATGAGCAAGCTCAGCAGTTTTAATAAGGACTGAAACCTCTTTTGGCCATTTGCTATGTGAGAATCAAAATTGTCCCTTTTTATTGACCTGGACCTCTTGTGATTTACTTTTTTAATAAACAGTGAAAAACATTAGCAGAGGGTAGCTGTTTTCAAGTAAATTAAGTTCTTTGCTGTACCTGGTTTCAGAGTTTAATGTTTCCATTGAAATGCAATATCAAATGACAGGTTTCACAATGACGGTTAGAACTAAATGTATTTACAGTTGTGAGGAACACTTCTGACTTGTAAATCACCATGACAAAATACAAAAAGCTGAGTTTCTTGAGAATATTTCAATTAATCATACATATTTTACCAAATTTATTTGGAAGTACCTTAGATAGAAAATAATAGAATAGAATAGAAAATAGATAGAATTTTGCTGCTTCTAGTGTATAGTTGCAAGATGCCTTAATTTTAACTTTTACAATCATAAATGACACTTGCAATGCTATACATACGAAAACTTTTTAAAGTATAAAACCTCATGTATTAAACTGTTTCTGTTTTGTCCATTTAGTGAATGCTATTATACTATGACCTGAAAAATTATCATCTTAAACATGATTGTTACAGCCAGAAGCACTGGAGGATGTTTTGGTAAAAGGGAATGATTTTATGACCTACCACCTCTCACTTTATCAGCGATGAATGCAGATGACGTTCATCCTAGTATAACTTTGAGATGATTAAGACTACACAGTTTAATTTGCACCTTATTGTTCAAGGATAGTTAAAAATATCCAGGTCTTCAACCTCAGGATTCAGCAGGTTTTCAGAACAGCCTTCAATTTCTTTTCCCAATTTGAACTTTAAAAATTTGCATAAAATTATTTTAAAGATAATTAAGTGTGCATCAAAAGTAAGATCAATTACATTCTCAGCGCAAAATGCATCTGTTAAAAAGCCTTGTTTATAAAATATCACTACAATATATAGGTAAGCTCAGAGATTTTCTGGTTGGAAAAAATTAAGAAACTCATTGTTTAAGCAATTAAGTAATTGGAATTAAGCAGAGAAACACATTGACATGGAAGTTGTATTTTTTGTGGTGCTCAGTCTTCTCTTATCTCCCCTATGATCAGAGCTCTTCAAATAGACTGCATCTCATACCATGCATTGTAATTAACTTTCTGGAGTCACAAACCAGAGTAGATGATGGAAGGAATAGTTCTTATCTGAGCTGAAGGTTATCATGAATTGCAGCCTTAGCACAGTTCTCTCTGGTACTGTTAGTAGTCCAGTCTAGGAGCACAGTATTTGGTATCGTCTAATTTGTGAACTGTGGCTTAAAGTTGAATTGCAAAGAGTACTACAAACACGTTCCTTGCCTCATTTATCCAATTCATAGTATAAACATAGTATATTTTAAAATGTTCCCATTTGGTTTTTAAATGAAGTTGTCTTTTAGAAAGCTGAAGAATTAATGAAAGAAAATTTGCTTGAAAATATGGTGTTACGTTAGATCTAACAGAATCATCAACCATAATGTTAAGTGCTTGAAAAGTTATCCTAGTTATACACACCCTTCACACAATAATTTGGTGGCATATTTGGAGTCTTAGTCTGAGTTCATAAGTCTTCTATATTCTAGTGTTTTCTTCTGTGTATGCTGTAACTAATGCCTTGCCACACCTCTAAATTTTCCCTGAGAAGCCAATTTTATCTTACATGATACAAACTACAAGTTAGGTGTAACTCTGAAGAGCACTGCATTGGTGTATACACTCATCACAAAAAGATTGTCTTAAGTAACAGTCGGCTTGTGTAGCAGAATAGCTATACAATTTAGAGAAATAACACAATTGTCCTACTACAAAAAAAAAAAAAAAAAAAGGCAGGAGGAGACTTTTAGCCAAAGTCATTAGATTACATTTCTTCATATTGTTTTCCTTCCTTTTTTTTTTTTCTTCGACTGCTTACTTGTTTTAACTTGTTGCATTTGTTTCTTATTAGGCATTAAATTATCCAAGACAAAGAACCACATGTTTGCAGACATTTGCAGAAGAGCTAGAAAAATTAGCAGTAGTGTACTGGTGTTATAACAACAGCAGTGATAATAATAATAGGAAAAAATGCCAGTACTTTGAAATTCAAAGAAAACTTGAAAAGTATCGAGTGCTGTTGGCATAGCTTCAGTGGATATTACACTCAGAACTTAGCAAAGCGTTCTCACCACCTTAGGGAATACTTCTTTACAGATTTATTTTCAGAGTTTCTGGCAAGTATATAAAAATGTAAGAATAAAGTTTGTGCCTTTTGCCCAAGAATTGAGTTAAAAATGCACCTTGACAAAACATTCTTTGCTAGTTTGATACTGCATTGCCATATATACATTATATCTAACATAAAGAAAAGCAAGAAAGAAATTCCAAACCTCATAGCAAATGCATTTTTTTCTTTTTCAGGTATTGACATCACTTAGAGTTGGATTCATTGACAGATAATGACACAATTCAGATTCAGTGCAGTGAAAGCTAAGCAAGCAACAGAAAGTTAAATTGATTTTCCTTCACTTTATTCTTCTAGAATATGGAAAAATATATACTATTGTATATGCAAGATACATCTGTATCTGTAGTAGGGTGTTTTTTGGGGTGAGAAGGTTGCCTTTGTGGCAGATGCGTTGCCTTTTGAAAACGGGAGTAAAGAAGAGTGTCAGTTTTGCTGCAGCAGATTTCAAGCCACAGTTGCCCATGTCCTTATGGCTGGACTGTAGTGCCTGAAGGCAATGTTCAAACATGGTACCTTTGGCTCTGTGCCTCATTGTAAGAAAGCATAAAAGAGGAGACAATCTTTTGACTGCTGTGCTGGGACGTGGCTTCTGCATTTTTCTGGTGCAATGAGGTGTAGTAATGCATCTCTAACATGAGCTCAGCTAACTTGGTGGCACCAGGATTCGAACTGCTATGAGTCCAGTGGCAAATTTGACATGCTGTCACGTTGACAGTACTTGGAACTACTGAAAAAGTAGATTGGGGTCTTCTGAAGTAATTTCTGTGTATGTAATTTATCGTGAGTAATAACAAAATGAGAGTTTGGGTTTGGTATGATTTTGGATATTTTAGTACCCATGACTAATAGCGACAACAAATGAAAACTACACATGGAATACTTTGGCCCAGCCACAGAAGCTTCGATGCATTTCTGATGTTTTCAGGGGATAGATGCTCAGTGCATGGTTAATGCTATTTATTATTATAGTGTCTGTACATCAGACACAAGGCTCACATTATGGGTTAAAAAAAGAATGCTAGAAGTTAAGATCTTTTCCCTAAAAATTTTTTGATCTAAACAGAAGATTTAAAAAGATGAAATAGATATAGTGGAGTGAGAAAATTTCACCTAAGGTTGCTGTGGATCAGTAGTAGAAAACTTTTGTATTTTTAATCCCAGTGAAATATTCTGTATAGGCATTGTAGAATTGATGATTCAGAGATCAGTAGCAATTTAAAAATATGTGTACATGTTAAATTGGCAATTACTAATGTTGATTTTGTTTGCGGTATGGTAAGCATTTTTCTGGAAAGCACTTTGCTGTTCTGCTTTGTTCTGATCAGTGTTATTTCACTGTGTCTGATAGCATGGACTTTTAGTAATTCCAGGTAGCGCCTTCTTCAAAGTAGCTAAGTAGCTGTGCCAGAGTCTCAGTATTGGGTCTTTGTGAATGAGCACTTCTTCATTCATCAGATGCTGACATTGAGGGTAGTTACATTTTTCTCACCAGAAAGGGAGGAAATAGAGAAGTTCTGGAGCTTGAGTCTGATTTGAAGTTGTTTCTTTATAATTAATTAATAAATTATTTTGTAGCACCAAATAAAATCTTTATACAGATTTGGTTCCCTGACCAGATTTTACCAAATCCTGCATGTGGCCAAAACTACGGGACAAAAGTAGACGGCAAGACCTGTGACTGATGTCTTATGCTCCTCTGAAATTTTGGAATGAGGTCACATGTGTCACCCATTTCCCTGTTGATATTTTTAAGGCTTTCTGTCTTCATTTTTTTTTTTTTAATAGGAAAATTGAATGTGGTGATGCCATTAACTATTGAAATGGTTTTAAAGTGGCATCTCATATATAAACTGGGATAAGGCCTAACACATCTTCCTTGCAAGCTGAAAGTGGTGTTACACTTTTAAGATGTCAGTGGTGTTATCCAGTCCATCGATATCATAGGAAATTCAACAGGGGAGAAATCAAATTGAAAGTCATCAGATATTTACTTCTATTTAAATGTAATTTAAAAAAAAATATTGTTAGTTTCTTTTTCCCTCGTATTTCTGCATTTTCTCCTCTTTCCCCCTTTCTCACTTTTTTTTTTTTTTTGCACTTTAACCTTTTACAATAATTTTCCCCATTGCAGCAGTAGCCTCTGAGAACAGTCAGACTTCATTGAATGCAGGTGCACATACTGTATGTGGTGGCTTAGGTCTTTTTTCTACTAATGCTGATACTCAAGTGGCTAAGGATGAGAAAAACGATATATTTACACTGCAATTATAGGAATTATATGGTTTACTGTCTAAGTACCATTCTGCATCATGTTAGTTGTCATGGTATTAAATAGCTGAGTGTCATCGTAGAAGGAACACAAGTCATTACCACAGTTCTACATATGATAACTCTTAAACTTAATTGCTATGTAATCTTTAGGTGATTGAATTATCATGCAGACCCATGTGCATGCTGCCAGCACAGCTATGCATTAAAAAAGCTGCTTAATCAAAGATTACTGCTGTTTCTTTTTTTAAATTGAATAATTTTCAAAACATAGCAATTCAGGACCAGGTTTTGGAAAATTGTGCTATTTTTACTCAGCTTTGCTGAAGTCTGTGGTATGAATTTGCTTCAGTGAATGATATGAAGAACACGTATGCATGACTGCAACAATGGCATACGTACAAAAGGGATATCTGCCTTTCCATGGGCAACATGTTGTGAACCCACAAACCCACAGAAGTCAAGTCATTGTCCTGATCGGATTCCTGACTGTTAAGGTAACTTTTGCAGATGTTACAAAGTGGTACCAGCTGGCCTTAGTGGAAAGATGATATGTCCCATATAGGGCTTCTTATAACCACCAGAAAGTAAATTTAACAAATGTTAATGCAAGAGAATCTCTGCCATTGTACATGGAATCATATTTTTAATGACATATATTCGTTATTAAGGTTGCTTAAGCTGTACTGTCCAGCAGTTTTCTTTCATTTGTAGGATTTGTTCAAGGCTGTTGTGTGTACATTCCAAAGAATATAATCTGTATAGCAAATTTTCTTTACATAGAAGTACAATTTTTGTGATAACAGAGTGACTTTCATATAGATGTTTTTTCTAGACACGTGATTCTGTGCTTTTCTAAAAGTTGTCTTCTACAACTACATACAAAAATCTCAAGAAGGTATTTCTTGGGTCTTTTGACAGGCTGTAAGGCAAGCAAAAACAAGGGTTGATACAATCTCTGTTACAGTATTTTTTGAACCTTTTTCTTTGTTTCTTCCAAACAAATTCCAGAAGTAATGCATTTACTTGAGTTGTGAGCGTATACAAGATAACCCCATCTCTGAAATCACATACTATTCCTTCTGAATACAGCCTCAGCGTATGAACCAGGGTGGCCTTATTTCTGAGCAACATCTGCATCTCTGCCTGAGAAATTGCATCCTCCTTGCATGCTGACAACTTTTTAATGGATTTCTTGCACTGCAAATACAGCATCCCATTCTGATATTTAATTTCAAGCTGATTCACATTCCTGGAATTTGTCATTCAGAAGAACCAGATCGGGCTGAGAGTTTGAGTTGCACTTAGAGTTTAATAAGTATTTATTATTAGAATGTGTATTATAAGGTGTGTTTTATAAAGAAAAGTGATATTTCTAATATATATTGCTGCATTCTGATATGTATGATATATAGTATATATTAATAAATATGGGATATTGAATTCAATTGTAATGCTCATGTTTTATGTACTGCATAAAACTTCATTTAGTTGTTATAAACAACAAGAGGTTCAAAGTTCGTCATTTCATCAAAAGTCTTTGCAGGTTTAGGAAGATTTGGGGGTAGGTTCAAGTTATATGGTTGTAATTTGTTTCATTGCAGACTTCAACTGCTAACAACAAATCTGACACCTTTGGGTCTCAGTGTCTTAGTTCATTGTCTAATCAGAAGCAGAGGTGAACAGAGATTGCATGATTATTGAGCAAATAACGTCTCTGTCTACCTGTCTCTCTTCTTTCTAATGGCAAGAAGAGTCTACAACTGGTGCTTCCAATTATGTGATGCAAGTAGTGTCAGGAATGGAAGAAATACATGACACAGATTATTTCTAGCCTGGTAATTAAGAGTGAGAGAATGCTATGGAAGACTCAGCATATGATTCTATACAATTTGAAGAGGTAACTGGAACTAAAAATTCAGAAATTTAAAATTCTTCCCTTTAATATCCTTTTCATAGGCATGGTAATGGGTTAATGTGATCCATGAAAAAGCCTATGCATTATAAAAAAAGAAAATCTTGGCCATTGGAAAGACCCTTCAAATCTTTCAGTATACTTCCCACTCTAATAGCAAAAACAATTTAGGAATTTTAAAAAGTTGCAAGCAGTCACCGAAGAGCAGCCCATAGAAGTAGGCAAAAATTAGATGTGGTTGAAGAATATATGATAAAATGCCATCCTTCATTTCATTCAGGGTGTGAAATGACTGGTATGAATATGGTATGTCAATAAGAGATGTGAGTATTTTTGAAGAATCTGGCTGGGAAATACTTTTTTCTTTTAAAAAATTAACATTTTTTTAATTAATACCTTTTTAGGAATTTTGCTTACTGACTTTTTAAATTGTCAGTTGTGAATAGTGAGGATGAAATGCTCATGCAAATTGTAGCTAAGGCACTGGTGATTGATCATAGGTTAAGCAGTTTACAAAGGAGATTTCTTAAACAAATCTATATACATTTTTAGAGATCAGTATCTGTTTACAATCTTTTATTGAGTTTCGCTTTAAAGACAAGATTCAATACTCAGCGGAAGTACATCTGTTGAATGGAATGAAGTTCTATGGCTATTTTTACTGTGGATCTAGCATCCAGAAAATTGTGGCTCATTCTTTAGAGTAAAGATTTAATCATGAAAATAGGATAACATGAAATTTTGTTGTGTCATTATGCAACATTTATATGAATATAGGATTGACTTTAAATGACAATGACTGCATTCCTCAGTTTTCTTCCCAGATTTTGAATAAAACCAAACTGGGACAAAAATTACCCCAAATGACAGAACTTTTTCTTTTCATTCTTAAAATTTGTTGAGGTCACAACTTACCCAAGATTTGGATATAAAACTGAACTAAACAAAGCTTATGCCTATGGTTTACATACAGTTTGAGGACTCTTAAAATTGCTAGGCAATTTCTTTGGTTTCATGTTTTACTGTTTACAGGCCCCACAGATATCTATACTGGACTCTATACTAAGAGGTATCAAATTAATTATTACTGACCACTCAGAAATTTGTCTTTCAAGTGCAATTAGGAAAGCGTGCACGGCAGCAACTATGTATGAGAGAAACCAAAAGATGTTGAGTACAGTTGTAGTATTTTCCCCCCTCAAAGCTGCTTTTTTTATATCCTATGGATTAAATTTATGTCCTGCCTGGTTCCTCCTTTTTATATTATTAAATTATGGTAAAGATAAAATGTATTTACAATTGTCCTGGTTCCGGCAGGGACAGGGTTAATATCTGGCACAGCACAGGTATTCCACACCACGTGACGCCATTCCCAGTATTTAGGGGGAGCTAGCCGGGGAGGGGAGTTCCCAGTTTGGGAGCAGGCGGGGACGGTCCGGGTGCGGTCGGTGCGCGTCCGTACGGTACCCCTATTTATACATTCCTCTGCCAGTACTATTGTTGTTTTGTCAATTTTTCTTTGTTGTTCTGTTAAATTGCCTTTATCTCAACCCACGAGTTTTTTGCCTTTTTATTCCAATTTTCCCTCGCCGCTGCGAGGTTTGGGTGAGCGGCCGCGTGGTTCTTTGTGCTGGCTGAGGCCAAACCATGACAACAATGCCTATCACACGCGCATTTTTTATTCTGTTCAGGTACAATCTATATATGGCATGCCTGTTTTTCCAGTGGCCACAGGAATATATAATCACTCATCAACAGTGTTATTTGCTTTTTCCTTTAGGGGCTGATGTTATCAATTTTGATGGCCACGTAGTGTTACCATACAGATTCAGGAACAAGAAAATGAAAACACTGAAAGATGTCATCTCTCTGAAATTTAAGACCTCTGAAAGCGAAGGTGTAATCTTCCACGGAGAAGGACAGCAAGGAGACTACATCACCTTGGAATTGAAGAAAGCCAAACTTGTTCTAAATTTAAATTTAGGTAGGCTTTGATTATTTAGTTTTCTGTACTTTTTTACTCTCCCCAAAAATTTTAGGTCAAATATGACATCATTTTCCGCCCAGTAATAGGGTAAATCACATCATTTATCAAATAATTTGGTGAAAGGTTGTTCATTCCCTTTCTATATGCTTCCCGCCCTCTCTCCCTCCCACCCCCCCCCCTTCCATTCCTTCCTTTTTAATCTGTGTGATACCATAAAAATAAAATCAGACAGTAAAACAAGGTCAGCAATATATAGTCATTAGGAACTTGCCACAGACAAAAAAAAGCGCCTTCCTAGCATTCTATTTAGCCTCAGATGTGGCTTTTTGTGAGAAACGGACATCGTCATCGATACTAGACCAGTAACAGTCACCCTTAGCAGCCTTGCAGCAAAAAAGGTATCAATCCAGGAAGCTACAGGCCACATGAAGCTGAGGTTCAGCAGCCTTCCTAGAATCTGAGAAGTAGGACTAGGAAAGGAAAGAAGACATAGCAGTTTATCAGGCAATCTTATGATACAATCCTGTATATCTTACCTTAGTTCCAGCCTCCTTTTTCCCTACCAGTGAAAGACTACAGACTCACAGGTGACTGGATTTATAGAATATATTTATTATGGAAAAAACCCCACATTTATCTAGTTTCAGGTATTATTTTCTTCCTTCAAACAAAAGAGTTTTAAAAAAAAATATTTCATGTAACTTTCCTTAGTTCTCTTACAGACATGTGAAGAGAAAATTATTCTGTTCATTATTTACATTGAACAGTAATTATTTCCACTAGCATTTTCTCATGCTCTTTTTCTAAAGATCAGCGTGCGCAGATGAGGAGGAGGAAAGCACATCTGCCTGTAGCGGTTATCTATTTTTAACAATTTTAATTGCAATACTAACCAGTCCACTTCCAGTTTCTTCAGTCTGTCTTTATAAGCTATTATAACTTCCGTATATGTGCTTGGTGGGGATGTTCTTAAATCACTAGGCTGATAAATAAGAATAGGCCCACTCACTCGAGTGTGAGAATGAGACACACTCACTTAATAAACAGAAGCAATGTTTTATGGTGTTACTGTTCCTCCGCCTGAGAGTATTGCACCAATGAGTGGAAAATGATGTTCATTTTGCCTGGTGAAATCCAATGACTTAGTTTCAAACATCGTGGAAGAGGGAGGATGAGGAGATAGGGCTGGATTTAGGTTTTGCTTTGCATTGAAGAAACTGAGGCTCGTGGACATGCATGGAATTGATACTACTTTTTTTTTTTTTTTTTTAAACCAGCAGGCTGTTGAAGGATCAGCGGCCTTCAGCAAAACAGCAGTATGGTCATTGTAGGGTAGTAATGTCTTAAGCCATGGAAATGTGATTTGCTAGGATGTGTTATCAGCATGCACAAACCTTAATGTCTGAGCTGCAGGCATGCTTGATGGTGAGAAGTTCTAAGCTCCAGGAATGCTTTAGGTCCTCATGTATTCAGGACATGGAAGATTGCACTGAGTTATTGGGCAGTGCAGCAATTTTTCAAACTTACTGCTGAATTAGTCGTGTGCTGCTTCAGTTGAGATCCATGCTTTCAGACTTTGCTGGCTTAGCTCTGTCAGTCAGATTGCAGTAAGAGGTGACTCTGACTAGCATAGCTGCACTGGCAAAAGCCCCTGGAAAACATAGCAGAGAATTGGAAAACTCTACTCATGCTAGTAGTTTGACTTCCAGAGTAGGAAGGTTGCTGCAGGAGGAAAGACCAAAACAAGCTATGTTAGTAGAATACATTTTTTGCTGCAGTTAGCTCAGCCTGCATGGAGCCTTTCCCTGTCTGCTTGCTGGTATAGCTGTATTGGCACAGCCTACAAAGTGTAGAACTGAAACTGAAAAGGCTTTTTGTTACCAAAGTCTGCTACCAGGCACCATGTCTTCCTCAACAGTCATAAATCAGTACAGTTCCAGGGAAGCTCAGGACCTGACCCAAAGGTGACAGCTTTTCATTTCTGTAGTGCAGAGACGAAAACACAGAGAACCCCTAGTTGAAAGCAAATTTACAACTGAAAGTTGATATTGCTTCTCTGGTTCGCCTCCAAATAACTGCTGTTACGGATAGCTATTTATACAGTTCACTGATCAGATACTTCCTGTTTTTGGCCTAGCTGTTTGTATTTATGGCAGCAACTCTCCACTGGGCAGACCTTAGCTTCATAGCAGGCTGGCTTCCTTCAGCTTATTTGGTGTCTGGTATGATTCTGGTGAAATATTGTCAGAGCAAGAGGAAAATGTTTGCCTAACTGGTAGGAGGTGAGAATTGCTATTGTTCCTCTTCCCGTCTTAGGCAGCAACCAGCTTGGCTCTATTTATGGTCACACATCCGTGATGACAGGCAGCCTCTTGGATGATCACCACTGGCACTCCGTCATCATAGAGCGCCACGGGAGAAACATCAATCTCACCCTGGACAGACACATGCAGCACTTCAGAACCAATGGAGAATTTGATTACCTGGACCTGGATTATGAGGTAGACAGTGAAACTTCTTTCTTTTCATTCAAATTGGCTTTATAAAGATAAGTCCAATAAAAAGAGAAAACAAAATTAATAGAATTTAACATGTTTTGGTACTTTTTTGTACATTTGTTTGAATTATTTTTTCTTTATATTTCCCAAAATTTTCTTTCCAACACTATTCTGTCTTAAGTGGAAATTAAGTTTCTCTTTGTTAGTCTACCAGATCCCATCAGATGTAAGAGTCATCTCAGCCTTTTGTTTTAAAATGGAAGATCTGTGTTATTCAGCAAGCTAAGCATACAGTACTCTTAAATTCTCTAAAAGCAGCTGCTATAAGCGTCAAGTAGATTTAAAAAAATAATCATACAATCTGTTATTCTATTCAGTGGATAATTTTGCACTTAAATCAGAAAGCGTCATTCTGTGGTGAAAGTTAGTATTTATTTTTAGCAAAGCAAGCATATTAGAACCTTTTTACTAGCATGGATCTTGATCTTTCTTGTCTTAGGTAGGTAGGTACTTGTATTTTCACAAATATGCCATCAATAACTTCTTTTTATAAAGAAGCAATAAAGAGTTAGGAAAGTTCTAAAAAACCTTTTGTTTAATCAGCCAGGTTAGTGCACACCAGTGTTGACAGTAATTAAACATGGATTTGTTGTTTGATTACACTCTGGCTTCTGCTATTATGAACTTGTTCAGTTCCTCTAATTGTTATATGGACTTCAGCATGTTGCTTATTACAAACTTTGTATAATGATTTTCTTGCACTCATTACTGTTTCTAATGAGAATTAATGTGGTTGGCTAAGCCAAATACATGTATTTCCATCCTTGCAACTTTTTAAGCAATATGAGAGCAAATCAAAATGATGTAATGCAGAAAAGTTTGAATTAACTTGAGTATTGATGTTTTTACAAACAATCTTTTGATCAAGAATATTATATGAATGTTTGAAAAAATTACTTATGATTGTAAATGTTGGTGAATCAAATATTTACTTATATTCCAAAAATCTTTATAAATGCCTTCTTTGGTAGCAGTTATAATGAGAAAATAATGAGCAAATTTGCCAGTACCACTGTTACTCATTGAGCACTGAAGATCTGAATTGAGCTACTGAAAACTCACATAAATAGATTTTATTAAAGATTTTCAAGTGAGTGAACTACAGAAAAAGTTAGGCTGAATGCTGTAAGTCGGGGTTGGGCAATTTGCAAATATATATATACGTACAGACATGTATATATGTAGGATGTTTACATAATAAATATATTGCACACAATGACTTTACCTCTAGTAAGAGTAGAATCCAGGAGATTCACTGTCCTCTCTCCGCTGACATTAGAGACCTCACTAGCAGTTCTCAAAGATACATTTCAGTCTCCATGTACATGGATCCCCTTGTGTTTAATGGAACCTATTCGAGTGTGTGTGGATACATGTCTCTGTGGTTCATATAAATGCAAGAGATTTAACCTCTTGTCCTTCCTTTCCTCTCAATTGTCTCACTGGTTTTGGAGTTAGTCATCACAGACTAAATTTAAATGTGTTGCCCTTGTGATAAATTAATCACAGTGGATAAATCTGAAAGAATCAAAACTATTTTTCATAGAAAAAATAGTTTCTAGGTTAACCTCTTCCAGAAACGCTAAGTAAGCACAAAAGAGGAAGAAACACCAGTTCTGATTGCATTTTCAAGGTTAAAAAAAAATCATTTGAGTCCCTCTTAATTCATTGACATGGTATGTGTTTTCTGCAATTTTTCTGCTTTCTATTTGCTTTCCAAATACATGACTATGACATGCAAAAGAATGTTTGACAGCCATTAAAATATTGCAATCACATTCTTCAGTTCATGTAAAGTGCTGTATCTTCTCTGAAGTCAAGTCACGTCAATTTATAATACTTAAGGATGTGTCCTGCAAAACACTTTTACGTAGCTGGTATGTGCTATTTATAAAGATTTTGGGTTTCAGCAGCTGTATACCTTTAGTTCTTAGATGCCAAGTCAAAGCCTCCTCTTTCAGATAGAAAATTATATCTTACACACTTTTAAAATGGAAAATGTGTCCCTAGAGCTGTGTTTTCCTGCTCTCCGCAATAACAAATGGAATTAACAATGAATGATATTTAAAAGCTTGTCTCTGCCAAATCTCAGCAGCAGACTAGAAGTAGACATTCGTGGGCCAGGAAAGCCAGGTGTCATTACCATTTAGGCCATCACCTATTGGATATAAATACTTAACATAGGTTGCAGGGACTAATCTCATGAATCCCTTATTCTTCACAGTTGGGCTGCAAAATATTAATGAAAACATGTAGCACTTCTAAATATTTCAGGAAAGACCCTGCTATGGTAGAGGCCTGTGTAGTCTCTGTGGAGTTACAGGAAGAGACTTCACGAGAGATGGACACTTACAGTTTGCAAAATATTTGGTTTTCTTTGTTTTTTAGAGATAGAGATTCTGGATAACCGCGTATTTTAGGGTAATGAAATTCAGCGTTTTTGTGGTTTGGGCTGGATTGGCCCAATCAAGTAGAGCAACAGATGTTCCCTCTCCTACTCCTCTTTGAAGGGAGGCAGGAAAGAGAAGAAAAGAGAGACTTAAGAGTTTAGAAGGAATTAAACTACTTTAATGAAATACTAATAATAAAATAATAAAAAGAAAATAATGAATTTATACAAAACTATATCAAGCTCCCAGGATGACAATCACATCACCAGCAGGCACTGGGGAAGGCTCAAACTGGACTCAATGACAGACAGGAACTTGACTGTGGATCTGGATTCCGGATCGGAGTCAAAGACAGACAAACAGACAGAGTCCTCCTGGGACGCTGGCCATTGAATAAAGAGAGCTGATGCTTTGATCCTTCAGCTTTTATACTGAGCATGAGGCAGATGGGATGGAATAATCTGTTGGTCAGTTTTGGGTCACCTGTCCTGTCCGCTCCTCCCCACAGGTGGGACCTCTCTATGCTTTTCTGCTTCCGACCCCCCAATGGGTCAAATAAGAAAGTTGTCTGGCCTTGGTTGTTACAGCATTAAGTATAAGCAAGAGCCTCTCTGCATCCCGTGCCTTGGCATCAGCTATAAACATGGGTCTTACTGCTCTGAGAATGAACAGTTTCTGCACAACATGCTGTTAATTTCAGCAGTTAGAAGAGGCCTAGCTAAAAAGCAAAACTACTGAAGAAAATTGATCCTGTTTTACCTCAAACAAGGACAAGGATTAAGAGGAAGGCAATTCCTGTTTGACCTCTATGGCTGAGTCTTTGTGGTGGTTGTCTTCATCTTCTCTATGGAGATGATTTGGCCTGCTAAGTCATGTGGTAACTCCTCATTGACTATAACTGCATGATACAAGCACATTCTTAGAGTAGTTATCAGGCTAATTTGGTATCTTCTGTTTAGAAAAATACTGGGATGGACATTTATTCCAAGTTCTTTGTTTGAAATACGTACTGTTCATTAGCGATCAGAAGTGTATGAACAACTGTGATGTGTCTCTGCTCACTATTTGGACAGTTGTAATAACACTTGGGGTTTACTACCATAAATATTTGCAATCACAAAATCATTAAAGATTTTTTCCTTGCTTTTGCAGTGCTTATTTGATTCTTTGTTTTTCTGTAAGCAGTGTTGCTGGCTCTCTCATTCACCATGTTTGAATGTTCAAAGAAAACAGCTACATCTACAGCAAATTTGTTTAAAAGTCTTTGCCCTCCAGTAACTATCTACCATTTTCTGTTTCATTCAAAGATCACCTTTGGAGGCATGCCTTTTTCTGGGAAGCCAAGTTCTAACAGTAGGAAAAATTTCAAAGGCTGCATGGAGAGCATCAACTATAATGGCAATAATATCACTGACCTTGCCAAGAGGAAGAAATTGGAACCTTCTAGTGTGGTAAGAGCATAATTTAATGGTCATCTAAACTGCTTCTCCTTCGAAAGGAGACTAGAAGGTTTGTGAATGTGTGTAGCCAAAATCCTTGGGATATACTGGAATGATACAGAGCACAACAAATTTTGTCACATACCCGAAGAACTTCTTGTATGAACATTTGTGACTTTTTAAAATTATTATATTTGAGCATTTTGCTCCTGGGGTCCTGTTTCATCTTTCCAAAATTAACCTTCAGTATCAGATAAGTACTTTTTAAAAGATCAGCTGAACCAATAAGTCCTTCATTTCTTTTCTCCCAAATTATAGTAGTCCAAAACCAGTGCAGACAAGATTTATTATTAAACCAGTTGCAGCTTTTTATTGGCTTTAAATCCTGGTATCTTCCATCCCTGCAGAGCTAGTTGGATTGCTGGAGTGCAAAAGTCATTGAAAGGGAATGCTCCTACAGGCCTTTCTGGTAATTCTGAAAAGCCTCAAGATATTAGACTTGAAAATCATTATTTGGCCTATTAACATTATAGAGCCTATTAACATTTTATTCTATTTTATTCTATTTGGCCTATTAACATTTTATTCTATTTTTTCTCTTGCTTAAGCATTTATATTTGCTTTCATGTTCAAACTTGCGGCTTTATGGGCAGGGTGATTAAGAAAGAATGCACTTTAATTACTGTATTTTTAAGGCTTTAAATGTTCCTAAAATTGCTTGCTGGCATACAAAGGCAATGTGGGTAAGAAATAAATGTATTATTGCCGTGAGTTTGAGATGGTCTGAATAAGTTGTTCAAGGCTTTCTTCTGTACAAGTTTTCAGCCTTCACAAAGTCCTGCTAAGAATATGTATGGTTCCACTATTCCTTTTCTCTTTATGTAATAAAGAGTGAAGATTTACATATGCAGTGATGGTGAAGTGGAAAGGATTGATTACCCTTTGATTACTCCTTGGATAGTAATACTGAATTTCCATATAATTTTTTGAACAATATGGCTAAAACGGTCAAGGTAATATGAAGCATAATTTTAAATATGTGATATTTCCCTATACAAACTCAGTAATACAGCCTGATACTTAGAACCTTTTCTGTATATGAATTTCTTTAGTGTTGTCAAAGGCAAAGAGCATGATATGCATGCCATGGAGGAAGACTCCACTTTTGGAATTTTTTCAACACAGTCACATGAACTTCTGAATGTTTGACTTTTTTTTTTTTCAAAATTGCCTGTGATTTCCTGCCTGCAGTGCATTTTAAGCTTGTAATGTAACCATGATTTTCAAAGACTGATGCCTGATTTAGAAAAGGTTCTTTGCACGAGAGCAGTCTTTCCATTTTGCGCAGTTTAGTGAACTGCAAATTAGTAGGACATATTCTTAAAGACGCTTTCTGAACAGAAGTGTTATTTAAGAGGTTTCTGTAGTGTAAATCCCATCCTTTCAAAAGTGTGGCATAACTGTCAGGCCTGTAAAGTCTCTTTAAAATCTTCTGTCTGTTTTTTATTTGTTTGTTTCTTTCTTTGTTTTTAAAATTCTGTTACCTGTAACATGAAAGTAAAATCCATGTAACAAGCTTTGGCATTGTTAGTGCTGCATCAAGAGACTATGGCATGCTAGTTTAATTTGATGGTTCTGTTGATTTCCAATTCTGAGGATGGCTATAAAAATAGAAGCGACCTCTGTTTTCAGTGGAATTACTAAAATTGCTTCAGTTATTCAAAAGCAAAATCAATTTTACTCTAACTAAATCAACATGGATTTTTATGTTTCTTACAAAAGCTTTTTTCCTCCTAGTTTTTAGCCTGATTTAGCATGAAAAATAGATGTGCTTGAGACTACTGTTGTTGTTAATCATGTTTATGATGACGGCACTTAAGCAATCCAACAAGGATCAAAGCTCCATTGTAGGAGATGCTATACAAACCCATAACAGTAGGCACACCCTGCCCTAAACAGTGTATTATCTGAAAAGGCAAGACAGACAAAACGTAATGAAGTGGAACACAAGCAGAGTAATCAGTATGGTGATGAGAAGTATCATAAGGGAGGAAAAAAAACAGAGGAAAGAAGGATGTTAAAGAGATGTGAGACAGAAGAAAAAAATATTCTTGGATGCAGATAGTTGAATTTCAGAGGCCACACAATGAAAGGGAGTTGACAATTTAATTTTACAGAATGAGGAGGCCCAGAGAATCAAAGGTGATAATACAATGACAATCTTGATTTGTCTCTGAACAAAATTAAAGTTTTTTTAAAAAAATTAGGTCTCTCATATACAGGTGGTATGAGCAAAAAAGCACCACCAAGCATCTCTCTAATTTATTGAAGAGTAAGGATGTAAAGACAATTTAAAAGTATTTTAAATTTATATTAAGTCCAATACTGACTTGAATATTGGATTTTCTTTAGATTTAGAGGGTAAGAATAAGGGGAAAAAACCAGTCTGGCAGTCCTCTGTGATATAAAAGATGGCAACAGCTCTTTGGATAGAATGGGTCGGATGGTCTTGAGCAGTTATCGTTGCTCTTATTAGTGGGGCCTGATTTGTTTTCTTGGAAGATAAATGAAGCAAATGATAAAGATGCCCAAAAGGGAGAGTCAGGGCGAAAAGGACAGCCAAGGACAGCAGAGAGAGAGAATGGAAGTGTTTGCTCTTCTGAACCAAGTTGCAAGCAAGAGTTTGCTCTAACTAAATAGCACAGTAGGTGCTAACTCTTGTATACAGCTTGACTCAGGACTAACACAGAAACAAGGAACACAGTTGTAAACAGTCCTCCAGTCCATCTTTTCTGTGTTTTCTACTAAAATATAACAAGCTTTGTAGAACTTTCATTACCTTGCGTAACTGAAGAGCATTGTCTCTTGTACCATCAGTGAGAAAAGATTGGAACATGCAGCTAACAGTCCAGTGCTGTTTGAGTTTAGTAATTTAGTCACTTTATCAAGTTTTCCTACACAGAGGTATATTAAGGGCAGGCAGCGTGAATACCATTTGGATTCAGTTTCCACAGAGCAGTCTCTCCAATTTCAAAGCCTGTGACCAAAAAATGCTCAGGAGAATCGTATTTGTTACCCTCCATCCTTGTGTCCACTAGGTCTATGCTCCACGCACTTCTGCAATTCCTGTGCCATGTATTACTGCCTGCAATCATATGCAACCTTAAGATGAGTATTTTCTGTAAATTATTTATGTCAAGTGAACATTGTGTTAAATTCAGAGATGAGTAATAAGCTATTTTGAGAAAAATACTGAAATAACGTGATAAACATTAGCATACAGTACATTGCTTCTGCTGTACAATACCTGATTTAACAGGTATTGTAGTCTTAATAAACTCATTACTTCTCTTTTGGGAGCTACATATGCAGCCAGTAGCTCTATTAATAGGCAAAGGTTTTAAGACCCAGTAGTTTTTCCACAAGGGATAACATCTGAATGTGGGTAGGCATAATTGATTTATAATAAGTAAACATGAGGCTAATTTGCAACACAGATCAGAGATCATGCTACAAGCTCAAGCTACCCAAATTAAGATGTTTTCACCATTTCCCTTCCAATCTAGTACGAAAAATTCTCTGATAAAACCAACAGTTTTGGTATAAATGCACAGTGTATGTTTGACTTCCAGATGCCATTGCCCAGAGAACTATTCAGCATGTCACTGAATCGACAGAAAAGGATCTCTTTCTCTTTGAAAAATGGGGATGTTTTTATAGCTGCAGATTAGCTCAAAGTTTTGACTGAGACCTAGTGAGTAATCTATATGAAATGGACTTTACTTGAAAGAGCAGTTGTCTTGTGAATTACAGTCATAGAGGGAATTGATAATCCAGTTCAGATTAATCTGAACAGCTCAGTAGGGAAAGTACTAACTAGCAGAGAAATCAGCATTATATGTTACTTCCTCAAGAAATCTTTTATGAAGTTAGGGTGTTCATGATAAATGCATTCACTGATATGAAAAAGGATTTGAATGCATTCGGTGCCGTTAACATTAATAGGTGTTATACATGTGGGTATCTTTTGCATCAGGATGACAGGGGGGTGTCAATTGGATATGAAAGCCTTCATGTCATGAAGAAATTGTTAGCTCGTCACGATAACGAAGCAGCAAGAGAAACTCCTAAAAATGTCTAGCAAAATGCTTTCTGAGCGCTACTTAATTGGCATCTGTGACTGAACCATGAGACATCAGCTCCTACAAAATGCGGTTGCCCTCTGTGTCTACACAAGACTGCCTTGACTATGTAACAGAAGTTGTTTTTAATCCATAGGGTGACTATTACACCGAGAATGTTGTAAGAGGGCTACAAAGGGTATTTCAGCCACTCCGGATCTTTTTTTTTTTCTGTATGTAAAATTTGTGGTTTAACCAAAAGTATTCTGTAGCACACTTGGAAATGTTCAGACTAAAAGTATTCAAACAAATGAGCTAACTGTTTTGATGTAATGCTTAACTGGCTGAAAAATTAAAAGTAAAATCTGTAGGCAACTTTTTGACCAAAAACCCCCAGAATAGCGAAGCAGCTTAGCAGCTAAGCGGATAAGGGGAGGTCTTTTGCCTATGCTCGGAAAGTAGATGCAATTTCTCTCACTCACACTGTAATTTAAAAGCTTCCTATAGTTCTTATTTATTTTCCTAAATCCTTGGGTATTTTTTTGTTACCCATGGAATGTGGGTGTATGAAAAGAACATGGTTTGTAATGCTGAGATTTTGTCATAAAGATAGGAGCAAATCTTCTAGGATATCAGCATAAAGAAATCTTGTCAGTAGTTCCAAGATATTGGAAACATCAGTGTTTCTTAATTGATGGTGGAGGCTGCCAACCTGACAGTCTAGTTGCTACTAATTCTACTCTCCTTTATAGGTAGACTGTGTGGCAATATAACCTCTAACACTCTGTAGGAAAAAGAGGTGGTTACGTACAGTAATAAAATAATATATCTGAGAGCTCAAGAAACTCTTGTATTTATTCTTTTAATTCTGACATGGAAATACTGTATAAGAACCTGAAACTGCCACACAGGTGGTATTTTGCTATGACATAGATAAAGCATTTTCTGATGTTTTGTTCTTTTAAACAGTGGTGGGTTTGGATATAGGTGAGTGAATGCTAAATCTTGCTTCCTTATTGACATCATATGGCCCATCTTCAATTGAAAATAACTACTTGTAAAAAAAATTTACTTAGGACTTTCCTCCCACACATTTTCAGACAGAAAGTTCCTATCTTGCTTCTAACTTCCCTCGAGATGCATTTATACACTATGAATACAAAAATATGTGACATAAAAGCTTATATCAGGAAGCCAGTAATATGGAGTTTAAAAATATTTGTGTGATAAAGATGATGACTGACTTCTATTGGGATTCTGAGCAGGGCTTAGGTGAACATCTCTAAACATCTATGTACCTCCAAAAATGTTATTCAATTCTCAATTTTTTTTTTAATACACAAATAAATACCAAAGGAATTGCTGTCTTGATAATAGTAATAATTTTCATACTGCGCCTGATAAAATTCTTCCTTCCCAAATTGAACTGAAATTGCCACAGAGTATCCATCTGCCATAGTGCACCAGAAAACCTACTATAGAACAGGATGCACTTTGCCACATGTTAGAGGAATTCTTCAGCAGAGGAAGTTTTCCTGTTATATTTGCATTGATGTATTCAAAAGTCAATTCTGAACAGATTGCTACAAATTATTTATGATTTCTATGGAAAAAAATGGTAATACATTCTATCTATGGGGTCTTTCTTGAGAAACAACATGAGAACCAGAGTGAAAAATTCATGTCCCTAATTCGTCTTATTTACAGATATATTTTAAAGCCTTGGAAATCAATAAAGTTGACTGAATTTTTTTCATTTTCCCAAAGAGTAAAATTTTAAAGTGTGAAACTGCAATTTCTTTTACAGAGAAAATTATTGACTACAAATATTAGGCATTGTTCATGATCAGCTACTCCAAATCCTTCTGTTTCATAAAATGAAGTATTAGCTTATCTAGTATTATCCAGAAGAAAACATAGCAGAGATGCTAGCTCTTCACAAGGTATTACACAACCTTTGTTCACAACCTCATGTATTTTATTGATTGACACATTGATATAAGGGCATTTGGAAAGCTGCATTTAATTTTTATAAAAGGATGAATTACTGGTCTGTTATAGGCTTCTTTGGTAACCACGAACAAGCCCAGTTTTCTCTGTGATTCATTTCTTCATCTTTGAACTGTGAATATTAATGCTTTCGTCTAATCTTTATCTTAGACTACAACTCTTCAGGGCAAAGACTGCCTCTTATTGTATGTATGTACAGTACAAAATATAATGGGTCCACTCCTAGGCAAACCAGAAACATCAGCAATAACATTGTAATATTAATAATAATGATAATATTAATAACAAATTTTTGCATGCAACTTGCATTGATCACAGTAGTCTCTAGGTTGAATGAAACCTAGAATACTTTTCTAGATGAAGCTATGAATTTAGTGGAATCTTACCATTTTGCTTATGTTTTTGCTTTTTTTGTGTTTTACTTAGGGAAATTTAAGTTTTTCCTGTGTGGAGCCACATACAGTGCCTGTCTTTTTCAATGCCACCAGTTACCTTGAAGTCCCTGGTCGTCCAAGCCAGGATCTGTTTTCAGTCAGTTTCCTTTTCCGAACGTGGAACCCCAGTGGACTTCTTGTCTTCAGCAACTTTGCAGATGACCTGGGGAATGTTGAGATTGACATAAATGATGGCAAAGTCAGCGTCCATATCAATGTCACCCTAGTGAAGAAGAACCGAATAGACATCTCATCAGGTAAGTGGGTTTTTTTAATTGGTATAATTTTTGTTGGTGCTGTTTAAAAGTATCGTGGACCTAAATATTAGATCAATTGTTTTAGAAAAATTGAAATTTAAATTGTAACTATATTAAATCCTTTATTTTATGTTTCACTGAGTAAGAGATAGAAGAATATTGAAACAATTGTCAGATTAAAAAAGAAAACACAAATATTCTGTCATGAAACCCAGAAATTGTATCACCTCTTGTCTATGAGGCAGCATTGCTTCTTTTTTTGTTTCTTCCATCTGTCTTGAAGTCTTCTCTGCAAAAATATTTGGTTTCAAAAGGGAAGAGTGCTTTGTTGTTGAGAGTACCCTAATTATTAGGCTGCTCCTATCACTTCCTAATAATTATGAAGCTCTCATAAAAATAAAATCCAATTGTTTTAACCACAAGGCTGGCATGAAAAATACCATAGCGTTCTCTAAGTGTGCTGTAGAGTCATGCTGGAGGAATACCAGAGATTTTAGTACATAACAGGATGCTTTGGAAAAATACGCTTGGTAAAAAGTACAAGATTAGGTTTGTTTCTGGAAGAAAAGGGGTGTGACGTGTTGGTGTCAGTTGATTAGCCTTTTAAAATTACCTGATACTTTCATTGTGATAAATTATACATTCAGCCTAGATTCTGTATGGGCATTTCTGGGTCAGCTGTAGCCAGCAAAGCATAGCTACCTCATGTCATTTAACACTTTTTCTCAGCAAAATGATGACCTAATCATGGGTTGGAAAATACAGGGTTGTGTGCAAATGGATCTAGCTCCACATAAACATCCCGCACCCCTCCAGTGATTATTTGTAATAGCATATATGGCAACCTAGTTTCTTAGCCAAAACAGGGAGGAGTTTTTTGCCTGAAATGGTCTGCAGTTACTATTTTTTCTTAATTTCCTGATGGAGGTATTTCAGTCTTCATTAACAGGATTGATATACTGGTAGAGCTCTGAATGAATTACAGTGTTTTTTATGTCTACTCATATTTGGTTGCTCTTTGAAAATATATTTTCTACATAGTCATATAAACAGGGACTTGAGGAAATGTAAGAAAAAGAAAAAAATGCCTTTTTAATGAGAAAACATACATTAAGTAGGAAAGTAACATTTCTTTTGGCAAATGGACATTTCTGTGACTTTTCTCTTTTCACCCCATTAATGAAATAGAGCTGAGCATGAAATGAAGGTAATTATTTTAAAGACAGAACTGAGTAAAATATGAGTAACAACTAAAAATCAGAATTTACCTGTTTTGTAAAATAAAAATGTTTTTATGAAAAATACATCATATCTCCTTCCATCATTACAATCCTTTTAGCACAAAATTATCAATACCATAGATTACAAATTAGCATTTAATTGCCTTTGTTATATAAATGCACTTATTTAAGTTATGTTTTGGTAATACAGTAGGGTCTTGAACAAGAATGTTTCATTAAGGTGCTAGTGCATGGTGCTAGTGCATCATAAATGGGAAACACATGGAATTATGACCCTCATTCTTTCTTCTTTACCTCTGCCTACTACAAATCATAGTTTACAGAGAGAAGTGGCTACCAGTACTTCTTCACGAGCTTCCTTGTACTTTTTTGGTCCAAGGAAGATTTCAGGGCTGATTAGCAAAGTATTATGAGAAATAAAAATTTCACCAGTTTGCCACTAATTTTGCCCAGTGTATATCTTCATATGAAACCATTTTCAGATTCCATTACATTTTCATTCTGGTAGGTAAACAAATACAAAAACTTTTAATTTGCTATTGTGCTTTATCCAAATATTCACCCACAACAATAAAGGTTCCCCAGGTACCGTGATGTAAAATCAGAGTATTCATATTTTGACTTTCCTCTGAAATATTCTGAATTGAATATTCTTCAGAGTAAATTTTTTCAGTCTGTATGATCACTTTACGTACTAGCCCAAGAATCACATACAGCCATTCATTTTTATAGCCATGATGCTGTTCTTAATCTCCATATAGTGCAAGATTACATACTACAGTTTGAATATCTTTAAAAGTTAGTGCTTTACTTTGTTATTATCATTTGTACCATAATAAAAATACATTTAATTTTTAATTTTCATTGTATGGACTTTTTATATTTGCATAGCTATCCTGTGAAGGCTTTGTTTTATTTTAATACTTTATTGCTGCTTTTGTGGCAACAGGCATTTTGGTGTCTGTGGAATGAATTGTGTGTGTGAACGTAAGAAAGCATCTGCCAGGGAAGGCTGCAGAAGGAATGCTGCTGTTGTATGGCAAATATCACAGCCACCTTCTTGTTCCCCTGTGCAGGGAATTAACAGATGTCAGCATACAAACCTGCTGGCTTTATATAGAAGCCAAAGTGGTCTGCCTTTGGCACAACGATTTCTGACTGTTGTGGTCCTACAGATACAAGATGCACACTCTTCCACTGTTTCTTCTCACTTACAGAATTTTCTATAGTCAGGTGTGCACCCTTCTATGAAACTGCATGTGTAGGATATGAATAATTAGACATCTGTCTACTGGGAGGTTACGCCTCCTGGTTATTACAAAGAATTAGGCTAACACACAGGTGTGCTTTGTCTTCCATAGCTTTGCTGTCCCTACATCTGTCCCCTGTTAATAGCGTATTTTCTCTGCAGGAAGCTAAAGTCTCTTAGTCCTTATTCTAAACACCTCTCATAAATTGCTAACTTACTTTCATTGGTAGCTTTTAATGTCAGCTTTCCATGCTAACGTGGAGACACCAGCAGTTCATTCTGGAACATAGCCTAATGCTGGCTGTAGAAATAGTGATTGAACGGACTGGCAGGAATTACATGAGAGAACTGTACACTGATGTGCAGGTGGCCCAGTTTGTTCCAGCACATCTCTGCATTAAAGATGCTGGTGTGGAACAGAGTTCTGGTTTGTCTGATTTGCAGTGTCATAATATTCCTTAAACACCTTAAAGCTGCGTGCAATGACTCAGGAAACTCTAACTTAGCCTGAGTGTAGTTCAGATAAAGAGGAGAGCCTAGCATTCCAATGTATCAGTTATAGTTAAACTCCCACCTTTGTCACTGGTAGCTGGGCACTGCAAACCTCCTTATTGAACTACTTTATGAAGTGCTTTGTGATGCCTGGGAGGGATCACACAGTATGTGAAAAAGATTTTCTTTTTGACTTGATGGAACTTCCATGCCTAACTCATTTGAGCGTGTTGTTTCAGGAGAGACAGGCAGCTGCAGTTTTAAATATTTTGATGACACTTCACAAAAATAAAAATTAAAAAAATGCATAAAAGGTACAGTTAAAGGAGTTACACTTCTAGCCACATATAGTACACAGACCTGTGTTTACTACTTGCTTATAGTCACTAAGGTGAGTAGTTTACAGGAGACTGCAAAAAGTTTTGTAGACAGCTGTAAGGTTTAGAGGCAAGAATGTTAAACAATCAGCCAGCAGTCAATTGACCATTAAGAAGAGTCAGAGCTACTACTAATCTGAGAAATCAGAAGTAGGTTTATACTTTATTTTTTATGCCAATTAATTCCACTTTTATGTAGTGAGTGAAGGGATATGATACTCTAAGGTGGTCAGATAGAAAGCATGAGTGCAAAAGGTTTAACTTCTGTGTAAATACAGTGACTGTGAAAAGTTTACATAGCATGCTGTGTGAAAACATTTGGATCAATAGTAGGCAATTCATGGGAATCATGAAGCAGACATTGCTTTGCATTTAAAATCACAGAAATTGACAGTTGCCATCAGGCAGTCCATTCTTAGCACTTTGTCTCCCAGAGATACTTCTCTGTTCCCATCAGTCGTCTGTTGTCGTTTTTTCAGGGATAATTTTTTCACAGTGCTAGCAGATTGCATAAAGAGCTCTTAGGTCTTACTTAATGTTAACCTTTCATCTTCCAAAAGGCACTTAACTGGACCTTCGTTTATTTAACCACATGTCCTATGTCCTGCCCACTGGAGATTTCACTATATTCAATTCTTCATGAGGTTCTTTCAGTATCTTAATCAATCTCCTTCATCTTTATTGGAATGATAAATCATCCCAGTACTTTATTCTTGGAATGTTTAAAATCAAAAGACTATTTTCTTAATTATAAAAATGGTTTTGTGTGTCTGAAGCTTCTTCACTCATTATTAGGAGTCCAAAATTATCTTTAGCCTAATTATGAGATGTTCCTACTGTCTGTCATGCCTTAATTCCCTCTTTCATTGTATTGTTTCTCCTTTTAAAAAATCACAGGTAGTTGACATTAGCATTAGCAGGTCCTACATAATTTTCTATAGATTACTTCTTGTTTTGCAAAAATGCATTTTATTTTCTGCTTTATTGATGTTAGATGCCGCTCCTCTTGCTGCTCCTGTCATGCTTTCAGTCACTTTTAAACCTCTGCCTTATCTCTGTACATTTGATTAAAGAATTTAAATGCATCTATATTATGAAAATTTCTTTATTTTGTATGTCCTGAAAAGAATCAGGGATTATTGCATATATTGTAGTCCAGTACGTATAATTTTGGCATTACTAGTAAAAGGCAACAGACTTTGTGCTGACCTGGCAAAACGGAATCACAGGTTTTACCTGACCTGGCGGTAGCTTGCTTAACGGTGGCCAAACTACTAGTCCCTGACCTCTCCTGGGCTTCAGTTTGGTGAATGGTAGCAGCAATAAAGAGCTGGTAAAAAACAGTAATAAATTTTCTACTATATCAATGAGGTGTACACTCTTTGGCCATAACATAATTTTGAGAGTAAAAGATTATTTTATGTTAATATGCAGTTTTGCTTTCAGTTTGTAGTATATATGAAAAGGACAAAGATTATTAGTCCTTGTGGTTATACTTACTGCCTGATTTTGCTTACTGAGCAAATTTTTCCTTTTTTCATGATCTTGCCAGTTGTTCCTTCAAAACAGGTCCCTAAACAATAAAAAATTCCTTCCCTTCCCTCTCCAGCATTCTGTTGTGTACAGTAAGCACTGTTGAGCTGTGAACAGACTGGCAAAACTGTTGCACAGTCGATGGCCTTGATTTTGCTTTTTCTTACGTTAATCTTATTTAGACACTACCACCATTTGATTGATGAGTTATATTAATAAACTTGCTATTAGTAAGAGGAAAATCAGCCCTACTGAGAGCTGAAATAAAGATTTAATTAGAAGAAATAAGCTACTGACTGTGCAGAATTACACAGGTGAAATACTTAAAGCTTGTATATAAATCAAAAGTTAAACATCCTATTGACTTTTTCTCTGCAGAGTAAACTGTGATTAATATCTTTACAATTGTGTATGTCCAGCATAGGGATTAATAATAGGAAAGAATCCCAGAAAACAATCGAGATTTATCTTGACTGCTCTATATAGTTTTGTACTGAATTCTGCTTTTGGCATCATGGCATGGGATTCAGGCAAACTTTCTGGAAATTGATGGGTTTACCCAAGGGATTGATAGAAGCAATGCTAGGCTGAGAAGATGGAAGAAAGAAGTGTTCTTGCTTTCTTTAAGTACTTTTTAAAAGCACATTTCCAGTGTAGTTTTGCATACCAAAGGATTCTGCTACTCTGCTACAGTTCTAAAAAATAATTTAATTTTAGTATATGCTACCTGTTTACCCTACTCACAATCCGTGATCTTGCAATTAGGAGAATAAATTGCTGATGAAGTTGTGTTTATATATAAGCTTTAACAAGCTAATGTCTTTTTTGTTGAGCACAGAATTCGACAACTGGAAAATATCATACTCCCACATGTCTCATTGTCAGAAAACCTGTTATGAAACTTTTCCAAAAACCACATGCAAATGCTTTTCAATTCAGGGTTAAGCCACAACCCATGTCCTAATTGCCTCCTTTTCTTCCACTTGGTTATATCTGCCTGCTTCATGAACTTAATCCAAATTCCTTCCAAACAAAACAAAACTTTTCTGAAGCTTTCAACATGGGGAAAAATTAGTAGCCCATTAAGAAACATGAAAGAGTGTTGCTCTTCAAAGAAACAATAGTAACATTCAAAATAACACTCTGGAAGGAATCTAATAGCTTTCCAATGTTTTTAACAGCAAACCCTGAATCCCTGCTTCAATATAGAAAATAACTTCTCTGCCTGTTGAGAAAAGGCAGTTTTCACGGTGGTAGATTCTAAAATAATCTCTTGATTTATCCTCTGTTTACTTTCTCACTTGTCTTTTCATAGACAGCTCTGACCTTTCATATCTAAACATTCTCTGCTCAACTTAAATACTAGAGGTTCTACGAAGATCCCTTGGCTTTTACCCCACAGTAAAAATCATAAGTCACTGAGAGAGGACATCACGTCCTTTGGCCCATAATATCTTAACAGAGAAGTTTTCAGTGTCCAAAATCTTCTGCCATTAAATTGAATTCATCTGCTTGGAGTTCCTTTTTTCCTCTTCCAACTCTTCTAGTTAACATATTGTTCCGTATATTAGCTGGTGCTCAAGGCTGTCTTCAGTTCCTCCTGTCAACCATAAACTTATTAAAACTTGGGATATGAATATCTTTTTGTCATATTTATCCGTATTAAATAAATCAGACTTGTCCCTGTGGAATCTCTCTGGGAAGCTTTCCACCCTTCTGTCTTTCTGCTAGAGCTCAAGTCATCTGAATTGCTGTTCATTTATATTTTAGACCTCGGGTTAAGATAACATCCTTCAGGTAATAAAATGTCTTTGTCTGACAGATCTAAAGTGGTACTCTTCCAGTGACAATTCCCAGGGGCATTTTACGTGGGTATCGAGACGTATTTTTGCCTCTGTTGCTAAATGAAGGTTTAAATAGGGAATGTGTATACACAGAGCAAAAGTGCACTTCTGGTGGGAAGATAACATTTCCCACCAGGTCTTTTCCGTATTACTGATACTAGGTTATACACTGAATGTGAGTAAGTGGAGGCAGATACCCGTAAGGCACTTGTCAGCATGATCGACGTGAGAGACATAAATTCTGTCCACAAAAGACAGCATGATAACTTAAAATCAGAAGAGTCTGAATATTAGAGAATTATTTTCTTCCCAGATAGCCAGTTTTATCTCTCTCTCTCTCTCTCTCTGTATGTTTATTTTTGGCTAATGACTTTAAGCAGTGAATGCAGCTACATGAATAGGTATTTGTGGTTTGAATTCCACAGAACTCAAAACCAGGCATGCTTGTAATAGTTATTATTCTTTCTTCTACGTGTTTTTCTTGTAGTCTGGTTTTGCCTCTTGGTGTACTGCAGGCTCTCAAAACAGTTAGAGCAAGAAATAAAGAGTTCTTGATTGCAGGCTTTTTCACCTAAGAAAACTGTTGAGTTTAGTGCAGGTTTTTGTGATTTAGGCTTCATCAGTCACTGTTTTTCACTGGATAGTTGCCTACCAAGCACAAGCTATGCATTCTAAAACATAAATAGTATGGTACCATTTTCAGATACTTCACTGAGTAATGTAACTCTGTTGGTTGCACCAGTGCCTTCAAAGCATGGAAGAACCTGAGAATCAAGAAAGCAGGCTGTCCTCACTGACAAGCTTTCTAAATTTATACAGAAACCTGAAGTTCTGTTCACCTGTTTTGGTCTCATTTCCCTCAGGGCTGTAGAACAGAGTTAGATGGGACCTTTGCAGGTCACTCTCTATTTTAGCACTGAAATATGAAAAGAAGTTCACAGAACTTCAGCATTTAGTAAAATAGTAAAAGCATTTGAATGGGTTCAGGAGACTCAGGACGGACAGTACGTAAGTCTGTACTCTCAGATCACTCCTTGTTTCAGTTCAAGGTCCTGCTGCTCTGACTGTCACCTCAGGAAACAGTCTGTATCACCCCTAGGATACCATCTTTCAATGGGATCAACAGTTTCCCCGCCATCAGCGCTGAGATCCAAGGATAGGTCAGTGGTTAGACTGGTCCAGAGACTATTACAGTAGACAGTATGGGCAAAACATCATGACAGGCATGGAGCTAGTTAGTGTTGTACGTGGCTTACACAGTATAAGTGTGCGGGCCACCAAGACGAAGCCCCGGAGACTGTGTGCTGGTCCAGAGACACCTCACATGCTGTGTAGTGTGGACACAAATGGATTGCTGTAGGGACCAGCCATGAGCACCGCAAACATTAAGCTGTGTTGGGCAAACTGGCCAGGGGAACATAGGTCATTCCTTGGTCCTGGTTGCAAAGACAGCAGAGACACGGGCTGTGTTGCTTCAGGAACAAGAAACCAGAGCAGAGAGGGTGCAGACTAGAAGCATGTAGAAGCAAAGGGAAAGTCCTCAGGTTTGGAAAAGTGGCTTGCTACCACTTTGTTTACTCAAGTTTGTTGTTTCAGTAAGGAACTTGGGTAGGCATAAAACCTTGCTGGGAGAGGAAAACAATTGTTGTTGTGGATTAAAAAAAAAAAAAAAAGGCAGGAGGGGGGCAGTGGGACGAAAAAATACTGGAGACCAAATCTCTACTTAGAACATAGTACATTTATTTTCTGTAAGCATGTTTAGGGGCAGACTGAGAGATCAAAGATCTTGATCCTTTGTTTGTACATTATTGTTGTTTAAATGTACTATGTAATAGCATTTCATAAAAAGGGCAGAGAATCTTGAAGCAGTGCACCACATAACACTGTGGGAGGAAGCTATCAACTATGTAAATTAAAACTACCAATGCTATCTTTTCACCTTTTCATCTTCTCCAAATGCAAAGAAAAAAAGGAGATTTTCTTTACTTTTAAAATGCAGCATCTGCACTTGGAGTAAAACCAGGAATACTCTTTACAGTGCAAATGTCCTTGAAACTCGTTTGAGTTTCCAAGGAATTTTTCAATTTTGAACTTTTAAACTTATTTATCACTAATCCTTGGGTAGGTGTCCCACAATACCTCTAGCCAATTACTTACAGAAAAATAATTAAAAGTCACTGTAATAGCAAACACTTTTTTTTTGAAGGGAGAAGCACGACCTAATTGCAGCCATGGAACTTTAATTTATGTGTTGGGAACTGACACTCAGTATCTTCTTTTTCATTGCTATTCAAGAACCTGGGCAAATAGATTATTATCTGTGACAGGTTTCTGGCAGTCCCTCTTGGTTTAACAGTGTTATTTTAGAGAGAAGAGAGAGTCACTTTTGTATATAGTGAAAGGAAAAGTTGTCAAGCATCCATACATATTTTATTTTACATAAAACTTAAGTGCTAGAGGAAAGATTCTGTTTTCAGTTATGCCATTGTAAATTCACAGTGCTTCTGCTGACCTCCAGGTTTGCATCAATGACACAGAATGGCATCTAGCCCAAAGGATGAATTCCAATTTTTACATGAGCAGTGCAGCTCTTTTAAGTCAGCGTGGCCCTTACTGTTTTTTTGGTTAGCAGTCATGCACAACCGTGATGTGTATTTTGGCATTTTGGCATTTTCTACTGACATTGACAGAACTAAAAGCAATTTCTTTAAAAGTGCTTGCTTGAAATGGCATCATGTACAGTCTGTATTGTCTAGATTTTTTCAGCTTAGTTCACAGAAGTGGTTATTCTACGAATAGAATAGGAATAGACTCAGGAAAAAAACATTTTCTGGTTGTATGTTGCTAGCTCTGCCTTTACTTTGGTCTTGAAAAAGATGGTGAGTCCCTTCAGGCATCTTTGCACATTGCTTCTTTTCATTTTCAAATGCTGCTGAAGCAGCAGCATGTGAGCACTGAGGTGAAACAGAGCAACCAAAGTCCTTTGGATTGTGTAAGCTGAATGGCAGATGATACTGTCTTTAAAAAGCTTGCTCATTAAGTTTATGTATTTGATAGGGGAAAAAAAATAATCTCAATTCCCTTGCTGTGAAGCAGCCACTATAAAATACATAGTTTATTCTAATACCAGGCAGGATTTTATGGAACAGTTTCACTGAAGACAAACACTGAAAATTCTTCACATCTCCTTTGTAGAATATTTACTTACTAAAGAAAAACGTGTTTAGAGGCATGACTTCCCTTATGTCTTTTCCAAGATACATACGTGTATATACAACATTTGAAAGATCCATTTTTTTAAAAATCAAATGTAACTTTTTTTTCCTTTTTTGCAGATTTAAAATAGTGAAACATCAATAATACATGCCCTCAAAAATGAGGGTTTCATTCATTAACCTTTTGTAGCTTTTTTAATAGCTCTTTTTATGCACATTAGCACATGCATTAAGACCAGCTGCTGAGTGGAATCGGCTTTACCAAAGCACTGGCACACAGATCACAGATTTCTAGGAGAACAAAATAGCATTCTTAACATTCTGGTGTTGGTACTTAGATAAACACCTGTGAAAACAGTAATAGCAGATCCCACGTCTCTAGGATCTGGAATTCGCAGCACAAGGCTGATATTATTGACAGTACTGAATCTGGGAAATAATAATGTGGTGTGGAGGCACATTTAGGAGAGTTAGGCTGGTTTTTATAGTGTTGGCAACAAGTGATGTGTTTGATCAGATTTGCTGTGTGATACAGCTTTGCTGTATGCTGTAGAAGAATATCTGGTCCCAAGGAGATGACCTTCGTGTTCTGATTCATACTCCAAAGGCACAGAACTAGCATAGCACAGCTCTTCCTTTTTTACCTTCACTGCGAAACAAATATGTATCTATATATATATACACATACATTTGGGATGCCCCAAATCACACCCATTCCTAACATTTTCTGCCTTGTTTTGTCACAGGTAGAGATCAGCATGTTATAAAACAAGACCAGAAATAATTTTCACTAAGTGTTTTTAGACTTCAGGCAAGTGTACATTGGCGGTGGTTTCAATACAGACAGTTGTAACTAATTCAAGTCTTTGGGATGAAATCCTGATGCAAATGAAATTCATGGGACTTTCTTTGCTTGACTTCAGTGGAGATGATATTGTTTCATTCAAACCTTGAGCAGTGCTTCCAGCAATAGTTTAAGTAATATTCTTTTCCTAGAGAGAAATGTAGTCTGTGTGTTTCAAGAATGATTACTTACGCCCAGTCGTGCATCAAAGTATTGTTATTCACTTACTGTAGGTTTTGCAATTAGAAATGAGTTGCAATTACAGAAAGAAACATTGTTGTTGATCTTTTAGTTGTTACTGATCATCAGTCTCCATAAGGCGATCTCATAATTAAAAGAAGGTTTTACACTTTTAAATAATGATAAAAAAAACCATGTAGAAGCAATAAGTATCTGAAATGCAAAAATCCCACAGGAAAGATCTAGTTATGTTGTCCTACTCTGACACTGCAATACATGCTCTGCATCTGGGTGCAATATCCTAAGTTGTTTTTTTTTTTTGTCTTTTGTTGGAAGAGTGAGTGTCTTTTTTATTTTCTGAAGGCTTCTTCAGGTATTTTCAGCCTCAGGTCTCCCTGGGCATTCCCATAACAGTGATCAGAGCCATTGTAGCTAGTATTTTGGTCAGTAAGTAGTGAGCCATTGAGCAGTCATATGATAGGGGAATGCAGCAGGTCTGTGGAAAACTTTGGTTTTTTTCAATCAGGATTTGTTTCCTGGATTTTCAGGGCTTACTTTGTGCTACTGAAGTTCCATGATTCTGTTTAAGAGCAAGAAGAAAAAGGTTATATCAAGGAAAAAACTCTTAGGTGCAAAATGTAACAGTATACTGAAGCAGATTGAGGTAGGGAGAGGAAGTAAATGTAAGTCAATGCCTAATAAAGGTTTTGGCAAATAAGCTTTTTTAGATATAAAAAATAAATAACCAATGTTGCATTTGTTTTATATCTTATAGTGCTATCTCTGCAGGAAGTTAGAAAATAATGTGTATGGTTATTACTTCCTGATTTTACTGATTATTTTTCCCGTTGCTTTATGGACGCTTTTATTGTGCTTTGGTTTGTTAATGGAGCTGTACTTACTTATTTCTCAGTTGCTTCAACTTCCTTAGAAGTTTTCTCACGTATGGTGCTAAATTCCAGTTGACAAATATTCAGAGAAAATAAGCTTTGTTTATGTACAGGCATTTGCCATGTACAAACAACTAAAGCAAATAGCTTAGCTATTTTACCTTTTAAAGTATGTGTTATTTTTATGGAAATAGGCTGAGGCCCAATATGGTGTGCCTTAGATTATGTCCTCAGAACAATTCCAGCACTGACATTGAATATAAAAGTACAAGTGGAAAAAGGAATTAAACAGTGCTAACCAAAGACTCACTAGTAGTGGATTTCTTTTTTCTTTTTGTTTTCAAAAATAGTTATAGTAAACATGTGGCTCTGCAGTTTGTTTCTTAACATAAATTCAAATTCTGTAGAACTTTTTTAAAACACCCGTAAGGATATATCCTTATCAGCTTCTAATGGAAGGAAATTTCACAAGGGTGAAAGAATTCTCTAATGTTTTGGAAATCTGTTTTAAATGATAAATAGAAAAGCATAACATGCAATTTGGTACTAATGTTACTTTTATGTTAATAGCACCTTGGTTAGTTCTTTCTTGTATCATATTTTACATGCACAAGAGGAAGTTTTCCTTTTGTTTTAATCATCTATGGAAAGTACATTTTTCCGATCAGATATGTCACCCAAATCTTGCTAGGAATAATTCTCTCTTACTACCAGGACAATAGTCTTTTGTGGAATTCATTATGGATCTTAATTTTTAAAAAAAAAGAAAAAAGGATACGCATTGTCATATAAAGTGATGATCAAACTGTAGTGGGTGTAAAACTAAAGAACAAACTCTTGCATTACTCATAATTTAAAATAAATTGCGTTCTTAATTGGTTTTCCAAATTTTCTGGGTGTCACTGACTTCCTTACAACAGAGGTGAATAGAATCACATTCAATAGCTGAAGTTCAGTTTGGGCCAAAACTTTCAGCTTAAATCTGGTTTTGTCATTTGTAAGTTTTACCAGGCATGTAGATACCCACAATCTTAAGAAAACATGAAAGCTTACTAACATAAGGTTCCGGTTATGCTGATACCCTGAAATAACAAAGGGACGTGAAACATTGCAGTAGATCAATCTTTTGCCCGTTCTGTTTAGTGATTCGCACATCTAGGCATACAGAAGCCTGAAGTGGCAACTTGGTCTAGTCTCTACTCAAAACCAGTATTACCTCATAGGAAATTTGATATGTTATTTTTAGTTATTGAGCACCTTGGTAGCTGCCATGTGCCCTCAGTTCACACTGAAAATGGTAAAAAATTGAGGGTCTTCTGTACGTGCCAGAGAAGAACCCAGAAAGAACGTGATGCTGACACTTCCAGTACTGAAGTCAGTCTCCGGCCAAATTAAATCCAGTGAGAATTTGAATCTGACTGCTTCTGAGAAATGCACTGCAATACAATTATTTTTTTAAACCCAGTTATTTGAGAGTTACTCAAGAGATTATCTGCACGCAGCAGCAGGAGATCCAAGCGTGTACAAGGTCCTTTCCTCTGAGCATTCATTGCAGCTCACATCATGTCAATGGTGTGACATTCCTGGTGCTTGTCAGTACTGTCAGGACTCACTGCCTCTGGAAATTCTATTTTCAGTTTATTCCATATTCATTTAATGTAAAAGGGAGGTGGTGGGGAAGGCACAGGGGTCAGAAAGCCCTTCTCCAGAATCTCACCAGTTATCATTTGATCCTGTGGGACTTAGCATGACAACTTAAAAACTTTATTTCACATCGTTTGAAGTTTTTGCATTGCAAAGAGCTGGTTGATGGTATAAAAGTTGACTAAGATCTGCAGTTCCATAATCTTTACCATCTGATTGTTTTTATTATGGAAGTTAACTTGGAAATGGAAGTACTGCTACCTCCAGACAGAATATAACACATATATTTTTTCCACATATAAATTAGCAATATTCAGTAGAATAAGATGTATATGCTCTGACCAGGTGAGTCTTGTGAATATGCCTGTGATCAAGCGGCCAGAAAAAAAAAGGTCTTATTCATTTCAGTTTAAATAGGAGTTCAAAATATTGTGTCTTTCCGTTTAGTGCACTACAGAATCGCTAAACTAAGTAAAAATTTTGTTGTGTCAGGTTTTGTTCTCCAAATAGGGCGTTTTAAAAGGTTGTCCCTGCACAGGGTAGATGAAGTGCAATTCTAGCAGCATTTTGCCACTTGTAATCTTGAGAGACTGTTGGTTATGAGGAAATGCCGGTTGTCACATGTTCTAATGTCAGGACTCCGACCCTACCCTGCTCCGAAAGGGAAGGAGAGTGATGTTTTAGGAGTTGCAGGACAAGATGTCATTGGCACTAAATTGTCAAACCTGCAAGGGCCATTGAGGATGTTATATGAGGGAAAAAATTCTTAAAATAGATCTCTTAGCTTCTACAGATATAATCTGTCTTTTGTTAAAAGGAAGATCTCTGCAGTTTTCACTCATTTCCCATATGTTTAAGCACTCTGAGTTACATTTCAATGCGCATACCCATGCACATACACAGACACAGTCCTTACCTTCTATATCCCATTTTTTTTAAAGTTAATGGTCAGTGTAATTCCTTATACGTCTCATTGGTGTCAAAGCAAGCAGGATCCTAGAGAATAAGCATTAAGATTTTTCTATGATACCATTCATTGTCATTGAAGAAGCTCCTAAAACACAAGGTGTCAAAGAGTTTTAGCTCTGCAGAAGGTTTATAGGAATATGATCAGTCTTTACATCTTTTCCTTCCTTGTTTGAGGTCAGGAAAAAACATTAAAAAACAGAGATTTGGCTATTTTACTCCTTATTGAACAGTGAACTGATAACTTCAAATTCTGTTCTGCTAATAAAATTACTGTGGGAACAATCCATGATGCCCCATACTACTTAGATACGGGACATTGTTCTGGGAAATTGCTTAGCTCATCCTCTTGTATTTTGGCATTTGTAAAATGTTTTGTGCTGTTAAAGGACATGAAAAAGATGTGCTGAGTGTGTTGGTTTTGAGTTTTTTTTAAAATTAGGAATGACCTTAATCAAATTTTAATGTTGCAAAATCAAACATTAAAAAGCTGTTTTCTCATGGAAAATATGCTGAAATACATTTCTTGTCCTGTGCCACCTTAATCAGTCTTAAAAATTATTTTCAGAACAGTAACTAGGATGGAAAATCCACATATGATATGCTTAATGTGGCCAAATTTCATGTACTTACTACATATATCTCCTCACACAGCCAGAATATCATTTTTTTACTAGATTTTACTAAATTTTGTCTCTCCCGAATCAAATAATTAGTATAAATAAAGAAATTAAACATAGAGGTTCATCATTATTATTTATCATTATGAGAAACATATTGCACTTTGAAAAATAATCCTAAGAGAATTCTTAATTTGTTTTTCATAAACCGATCATTGTTATATTAGATTGTGTTATAATTAACCAATTTATCAAAAAGCACTAACATAATCAAACGGTTCTTATTTTGACATGTAAACGCTTGCAATGTACAAGCACATGGACAGATGGGAAATACATCAACTGAAAACCTGTGCTATGAATGTGAATATTTAATAAACCTTTCAGATTGTAATGGGCTTTAACAAAGTATTTACTGTTTAGTATCTTTTTCTGCCTTTCTACTTCATCCATCACCTGAAGCCTGACATAGTGTCACTCTTCTGAGTCATTTTGGTAACAAATCAGGAAAACCCAAGTCATTACTCAAGCAAAGCATATGTAAAATGTCTGGGAAAATGAAAGGAGCCAAACTAAATTCTGATAAATTGTGTTTGAAACTTCAGCTCTCTGTTACTTAGGTTGTGAAGCTACCAGAGAAGTTTATTCACCAGTTGGTAATCCTTCAAGCTCAATATTCCTGCTGCCTGTGTGGCAGAGGTATTATCTTGATTCTCAGAATTCTTATGAGGCTGGCAGGAAGGAAAAGTCATAGAATTTTTAGGTGCAAAGATCATGAATGTAAAGGCTTAAAGAGAATATATTATCCAATGATAAATGACTGTCCCTGTAAAGCAAAATTAACAGAAGTAGTACAAAAAGACAAGTTTCAAAAAATCATGAGCCTAGTCCTTGCACATTGTGAAATGGCCTTTGAAGTTCAAACTGTGGTTTTAAGTCTTCCCATTTTCTTTTACTTTCAGTTTCTGAGAACTCAACAGTGTATCATGATTCTTTCAGTGCATTTTGGTTTTGGTGGTAGCTGAGATCTTCTTGTAATCACTTTTCTCCAGGAACTGTGTCCTTCCATAAAGCCTAAGTTATGTTAAGATGTGATAAAATCACAAGAAGTTAGTGGCACAAATATTGCTGTCTGTGGTGAAGGTCTGGAAGGAGTATCTGCTGCCTCTCTCTACTATTGTGTTCTCAGAGAAATCTACCTTTTCCACTGCTGGTTCCTTATTCATCAAATGGTTTGCCATTTGTGAGTAAGTGAGAAGAAACTTAGGTCTCAGAAAACTAGGACAAGGGGTAATGGCTTTAAACTGAAAGAGGGTAGGTTGAGATTAGATATAAGGGAGACATTCTTCTCTATGAGGATGGTGAGGCAATAAAACAAGTTGCCCAGAGTAGTCATGGATGACGCCTCCCTGGAAGTGTTCAAGGGAGGGTTGGATGTGGCTTTGAGCAACCTGGTCTAGTGGAGGTGTTCTTGCCCATGGCAGGGGCATTGGAATGGGATGATCCTTAAGGTCCCTTCCAACCCAAACCATTCTGTGATGCTATGATTCTATGAAAACATGAAGAGGAGGATCAGTCAGGCAACTAGCTGTGGGCAGCAGAGACCAGATGACATACCCAGCCATTTTCAACATTCTGCGAGACTCATATATTACAGACCTGTGACATTAGGTGAAGAGAGTTGCCCTTTGGAAGGTAAAGCTGAAAGGAAGCTTGTTTTCTTCAGCAGCAGGGAGCAGGATGAAAAAATGTGTGTATATGGAGGAAGGTGGAATAAGGAGAATGAATCTTTCTATAGACAACACTGGAGTTGAGCGTTCTTACAAACAGGCTGAGGTGAAACTTATTATTTCAATTCAGTTACTACCAGTAGTGGCACCTTTCCTTACCCAGAGTAGCTTCAGATTAGTCATTACTACTGTTGCTAGTAGTGTAGTTATGGGTATGCTAGAATAAGTATAGGCAGATTGCCTAACTGCATTACTTGCCAAGTTTGAGGGATAATTCTTGTAGCCCACACTGAGCTCCATGATGTGTTACACCAATAAGTAATACCCTAGCAGGTTTGTATAATTTATGTATGAATGCATGATGTGCATACACATCTTTGACTGAAGTACAGACATGCCTCCAGTGACTAAAGTAAGGATGTGTTTGCCAAAACTGCTAGGTACTCTTATGTATTTGCCTCAAATGTATTACAGAATAGCAAATTGTCTGTAATTTTTATGAAGCTGTGAGGAGGGAAGTATCTTACAATTCTCAGCCACAGATCTCCAAAGATAAAGGATCTGGGATTAAAAAGAAAAGTTTTACCCAATGGTAAGCCTGTTCTTTTAAAGATATGCATAAAGTTGTAGATAACACTCCATAAACATACAGTCTCGCTGGACTTTTTTCTTCATGGCAGCTTTCTGTGTCATACTTCCTGCAGATTCAGATGCTAGAATGGCTGCAGCATCCTTGATTCATTACATGCTCTGTGGCAGTCACACCTTCTCTAATTTTTGTTGTGGTCTGTCTTCAGCATTCAACTTTGCTCAGACCCATACATTGTGCAATGATATTATTACATCACTCAGAGTGGGTAAATTTACAAAATTCCCAGTTTTCAAACTATAAGGAACTTCAATAATCTTCTCTAACATTTTATGCTAAATGGTGTAATTTTGATGACTCTTGATTGCCCGCTCACACAAAATCTCTCCCTACATCATTCTTTGTATCTAATACATTGCTTATTCAGATGTGGCTTTGAATCTAGTTGTGGACCCCAACCTATTCTGACATTCAGTTCTCTCTATATGTCCTTCCATTCATATTATTTTTCTTTTAATCTTCTTCATTTTACATATATCAGGGAGAGTAACAACAACCCAAACATAGAATAGGGTCTGGAAAGTATAAGTGCACATACTAATTTGACTTACAACTACATGGGTTGTTTCATAAGCATAATTAAATTTGGAAGAGAATATGAATGTTTTCTGAAAACACTTCAGTAGTACAGCCATCAGGGAGGTATAATAGCTTTTTAAGCGAAGGGATAATTAATGGCATAATAATAAGTGAATATAAACTGGCCATGGATCACTTCAGACTCTAATTCAGAAGAACAGAATAGAAAGAGTAGAGCAATAATGTTCTGGTGGCTCCAGATTGTAACAGCAAGGGGGGGGTCCCATTGAGCCCTGAAAAGTTAAAAATGTGCATTCCTGCAGAAGAACCTCAGAACTGCAGTATAAAGAAAATTATGCTGGTTCTGAGCATCCTTTTTCTTCTTGGTAAATTCATCTTGCAGTATAGCTGTTCGAGTTTATCTTTACAATTTAGAGTTAAACTCAGAGTTAAATTCTGTCAAGTTTGTCCACTTGCTTAAAGTACAGTAGTCTTTTTGGTTTATTCACTGATGTGGAATACTTGCGGAAAAAAATAAAATGTGGGGGATGAGGGGGCAGTAAAACCAAACAAAGCCTACTACAAATACTTAAGCACATCTCCCCATGTTGCCAGCTCAGTAAGCAATATGCTGCTATATACTGCTTATAGACCTTTTCACTAGCCTCAATTTTCTTGCCAGGCTGGGCTGCCTATCTTTTGGGCCAGACTTTCCAACCCTTGCATAAATTCTTTTATCTCCTCTGCCCAGTGCAGTTAGCAAACTCCTAAAAAATGAAAATCCATTGATCTTTTGTCACATACTGTATGTTTTCACCTCTGTGGGCATATAGGCCATTAAATCCATACTTCAACTACTACATGTATTTAGGTTTTTTACTATTATTAGTTTTATTTTCCGCTCAGCAAAGGTAGTTCTTCCACGTCTGGAATCTTCAGTCTGGTCTTGCTTCTTTGCTCCTTTTGATTTCTAACAAGGATATTGAAAAGACTAAAATCATCACAGTTTTGGGAAAACCACATACTCCTTTTCACTTGATAAAACAAATTGTGGTCATGGCCACATGGATTTTTTTCAAGTTTACTTTCATTTTGTTGAGTTTTTAGCAGGGAACCTGCTAAATTAGAAGTATAGCAGGATTTCTGTTTAATAAGACAGCATTATGAATTTGCCTGGGTTTTAGATAAGACATAAAACAGTGGATTTTTTTTCCCTAGATTAACTCTATCAGGTTGCGTATTTATTATCTGGAATGTAGTGACGAGTGGAGATAGGACTGAAATTATCTTAGATACTGTAGGTAGCAGAAGAACAGCTATGTAGTTTAACCTCTGCTGGTTTGCAAATACAGGTATACAGTGTTTCCATAAATAATGGTGTCTGTTTGATTTTATTAATATCACATAACTTTTAATGTCAAATCATCATCAGAGAAACTAGAGGCAGATTCTCTTTTGGGAGTAGCAGGTCCATTCCAAAGAACACTGTACAGTGCAGTTGACTGCTAGATAATGGTGCTATACTAGGGGGGGTGAATCATGATTCGTATTTCTTCCAAGTTTTCCAGTATTTACACTGTATTAGGCAAATCAAGCAATTTTATTTTTTTTAAAATCCATGGTAAACTATGTATCTCACAACATGTTTTCCCTTCAGAAGTCCTTTCTAATTACTCTTGAATTTGGTCCTCAATGTTTCTGAAAAACACTCTTGCCTGCACAGTAGGCTGGTTCATTATATTAGACTTCACTTACCAGGCACAATACAGCGTGCACTCTCTGTCTGAAAAGAACAAGGGTGAACAAGCATGAACTCCTAAGAGCTTTAGGAAAATCAAATGGAAATTTTTCCATTACCTCAGACTTGCTATGCTTCTGTTTAACTGCTAAATACATGTTAGGCACTAATGTCTCACTCAACATATTTGTAATGGTAAGCATCTCAAAGATAAATGCACTAGTTCTCAACAACTCATTAAAAACAAAACTGTTAATGTATTTTTAAATGTGTCTTTACAATGTAAATTATTTATATGTTCTAAAAGAATGTTTAAGCAAAAGGAAAAGTAAATCCAGTGTTGGGTAGAATCGGGGCTTTATATTTTTTGGCTAAACACAATTTATCATTTGCTACTGTTACCATTATTTAGAGTTAAAATATAATTCCTAGATGGCTTTTCATAAATGAGTGAAAAATTCTGTTTTCAAAAACATGTATTAGTCTTCCAGCATCTTAACGCATAGAAGGTGTTATGTTGTCCATGTAATATTTAAGCCTTGTTCTCTGATGAACAGATGTCTCTTTTGTAAAGCAAAATTAGAAACCTTTAGCCAAATAGCCAGCAATTTCATCACAGTTTTGGGAAAAACACATACTCCTTTTCACTTGATAAAACGAATAGTGGCCATGGCTAAACTGTATAATTTATGTTCAGTATGCCAATAAAGACATATTAACAAGCAAAAAGTCTATTTATTAAAATGAAACAAAAACTATACTTACATATAAACTTCCACTCAAAAACCAAGCACCTTTAAATGTTTTGTTAGAGATATATGAGTTCTGAATGAACTTTGGATGGAAATGTATTGTAGATTTGAGGAAATTCTGTCTCTGGGTACTGTTGCTGGGTAGAAACTTCAGTGCATCAATTAAATAAATATTCATATTCAATTAGCTATACCATCACATCTTTAAATTATTTCATGCTTAGAGAGTAGATTTCAAGAAGAGAAACCCAGCTCAGCTGGTGGCAGAGATGAGATCAGATTGCTTGGATGATCTGCTGTGCTCTCCTTCAAGAGACTTAAGAGGAAGAGGAACTTTAGGGTTATTACCAGGGACTTGCTGTGATAATACCAGAAAGGGGCTGCTTGACAGAGCAGGAACATTCTTCCTTTTACTTGTTTGTATGTGTTTCTTTCAATTAGACCGTGTGGTTTATTTGGGAAAAACAAAGAAACAAACAAAAAAATTAATGCAAAACTGCAAGATGAGTCCATTCTTCAAGCTCCAAGCCTGAAAATGTGTCCAGTTCTCCGGTTTTACCACTTTATGAAAGTTATTACCTCTGCGTATGGATTTTGTTGTCCTTATGTCCTTTAATTACCACAGCTGTTCCACTGCTGCAAATGCTGAAGGGAAGCAAACTTCTTAATAATCACTGGTGCTTATACTTAGATGTTTGTCAGTCAGATGCAGTCTGTATTCATGTATTTTTCCATGTTGCATTCCTATCCTTCAGTGCTGTAGCAGCAGTGAGAGCAGATAACGTTGCAGTGTCCCTGCCAGAATAGGAAAAAATTGCAGTGTTGTGCTTGCTATGTAAGTACATCATGCGCATGCATATGCAGATACTTCCTTCTGTGGTGCATTTCTCCTGTGTTTTACTGGTAACTTTTTCAGTAGAAAAAAGGTTGTCTTTTGTAACCTGTGCTACACCAATGAGGATCCTTTTCCAGAGTTTGTGTGACTAAAGCCAGTTTGGTAGGACTGTCTCTGCTTTTAGTCATTTCTTTGTTTTTATCTGCCCTTTTTTTTTCCTTAATGCTCAAGGTGAAACTCTGTTCTGGGTTTATATCTGTGTTTTAGAGAGATAGACAATATCTACAGTCATTACTGTATGATTATTAGTAGATTAAGCAGTGTCTACAGCAGTAAGCAATTCCCCTGCCAGAAGAGAAGCACATGTCTAAATGCAATCATATCCCACTGTTACCCTTGTATTAGTGTATTTACCAGTATGTCAGCAGTTCTCTTATAAACCTGCAGCTTTGTAAATAAATAACTTAGCTTTTGAGAGTCCCTTTGGGCTAAACTTGGCCAAATAATTCTTAATCCACAAACTAAGGCTTCAAGAAAACAGGAAAAAAATCCTCAACCCTAATTTAACTCTAAGGTTTACACTTATAGGAAGAAGAGACTCAGAGGTCTTGCTGATTAAAAGTGAGATTTGACAAACTGTCTGTGGAAACTAGGATTTAATTGCTCCTAATACTGGCAAAAAATGAAAGAAACTTTGAAAAGCGGTTGTAAAGTTAACATAGATATTTTTCAAGAGAGACATTGCAGTTTCTCTATCCTGTGTTGTAATCATAGAGTCATCTCCCCACTCAGCTTTCGTTATGATTCTAGAAGGGATTCTTCCCATCAGAAGGAAAATATCATTATGGGTTAAAGAACAGCATGTCTAAACCATGTCTGTATTATGTGAAGGTCAGATGCTAATATGATTGTGTTACATAGCAGTGTAGGGTTGCGTTACTGCCATCCACTACTGCACTCTTCTGAAGTCATCAAAAGTGATGAGATAAATCAGACCTGCTTTTGGCTAATCTAGGCATACTCTCTAATACCTGTTCTGCATTCTGTGCTGCACCCTTAAAGACTACACTTAAAGAAGAAATTCCCTGAGTTTACTGAGAAGAGATATTTTGTTTTGGAGTTCACTAATTACATTCCATGTCATGCAGATGTAAAATTTACACATCTTAATAGGCATCTATAAATTATTCTTATGGTAAGCCATTTTATTATGGCTATCATGAGAAGTCTGGAGTTGAGAAGACTTGCCTTGGTCTGTGATGAAGGTTTTACTTTCATGTGGGGTTTTTTTTCTTGTTTTGATTTCCTTCTAACATAACTTAAATATTATATTATGTGTGTTTGGAGGACAAAGACAGCTGCACTCCGTACATGAGAAACTAAATGTTACAATTCACATAAATCAAAGCAGCAGTAGCAAAGTCACCTCATCTCAGTGATGTGTGAACTTCAAATAGCACATCAGTTCATATAAATCACAGAATGGTAGGGGTTGGAAGAGACCTTCGGAGATCATCTAGTCCAACTCCCTTGCCAAAGTAGGTTCACCTAGAACAGGTTGGACAGGAATGAATTGAGGTGGGTTTTGAATATCTCCAAAGGAGTCTCCACAACCTCTCTGGGCAGCCAGAGGTGATGTGTGAAGAACTACATTGTGTTCTTTTTTAGTTGTTTTTGTTGTGGGGTTTGGGTTTTTTTTTTTAAAAAGAATCAATAAAATAAAATTCAAAACAGCAAGACCAAAGAAAGCTTACTTTCTCAGTGGACTACTAAATTAAAAACAAGTGATAAAATGTACATGTGCAACAGAAATTAATGGTAAGCCTTTGGTTTTTCACATTTTTTTCAAACCATGTCAGTTAAATATTATTGTTTGTTGTATAAAAATGGCTAATATTGGTGTTAAAAATGTGAAAAATCTTCACCCTGAATGCTTGGCTGAATTTCAGAGGCTTACAGTCTGTTTCCATTCAAAGTGGAGATGGTTGCTGCAGTCTGCTGCTTCGGTTTAGTGTTCCTTCAGTGCAGTGCTCTTTCTTTGTACTGAATGGCCAGAGTCCAGTTGCCCTGAGGTCAGTGGAAATGAGGCAAGAGAGACGGTTTCTTTTCTTACATTTTCAAGTTGCCTTCAGTCAGAATTGTAACAAAAGCTTGCTTTCCTTCAGCTTTTTATCACTGTCATCTTAAAAATGTTCTCTGACTGCCTCTGTGTGATCCTCCCTGCCTTTTCAGTGTATTTCTACCAGTTTTCCCAGCCACACAAAAATGTATTTGTGCAACTGAACCTACGCCCACCTCTCGCAGGCTTAATCCATGCATGGAGGAAACTGGACTACAGGCCTCGTGCTTGCCCGCTGTCTGATTTCCTGCTGGCATTATGGTCATTAAACAAATGAGTACCTGTGGGTTTTCTCATGTTATATATCTTGCAATTTGTAAGATGGGAAAGGCAGATGCCTCCAATTCAGCTCCAAAATGTCCACCATTTTGCCAGTGCAGCTGTTTGTGGACCCATCTTCTATGTATGCTCTCAGACATGACTGATAATTTGGGGGGAGTTTAACATTGTTCATCCGACTTAGAGCGTAGCTTCATAAGTAGTTTCAAGGACCTGACTGGAAGAGCATTAGCCACGGCTGCAACAAATCAGAAGATGAGAGGAGGAAGTTGCCATGTTAACCAGGTTGTATTGATGGTTGAATAGTAATCTATGATCCCAGAGTGCAAAGAGGTCTCCATGAGACTAAGCTCCTTAGTGAAAGCGCATTCTGCATTTTTCTGATCATTATTGAGGCATTGTGGCAAGAAGATTCAGTCCATGATTTTACATTGCAAAAAATTCCTTAGCAGTTTAGGTGTATTTTAGAGCAGCTTTAGAAAGAGCCCATAAAAATACTCTTTTAATCTGAATTGCTTCTATGATCAGGTTCACAGCTGTGTTTCCTGAAACAGGCGTTTCAGCCCCATTGAAAGGTCAGTATTTTCCAGGACAGGGGAGGAAATGAGGGGCAAAAAAAAAAGGACAAGAGTAGCTTTAATTGATACTGATTTAAAATACTTTGTCATTGAATCATGGCTTAGAAATTCATTATAATGAAATAAAATTAATCATTCCTGAATAACAGCATGTAAATGTTTTCTTCTATAACTAATGCAAAAATTGAAGTGAATCTTGCAGGCTTAGTTCACTGCACACTGAATATCGAAACAAGTCCATTGGCTCTAGGATCTCTGAGTCCGTTTTGAGAAAGACAACTGTCCTTAGTTAAGTCACTGATTCCTATCGTTTAAAGAAAAAAGTGCTTCATGATCATCTTTTTGATCAGGTGACTAGGAGGGATACCATTCATAGGAAGAATACCATTCACTAGAGCCATAAAAACCGTTTTAAAAAAATCTCCTTGCCAGACAGTGATAAAAGGATCATTTTTGGCTTATGTGTCAATATCACAACAGAAATATATTTTGTTTTCTAGACCATGGTCTTTTCTGTGTGTGTTCTTTGACTTCAGGGTATTCACCAGAGCAGTTTAAACTGCTCCTGCTCTCAAATATCACACGCTTATTAGTCAAAATAATAGTCCTTTGGGTATCACAGTGTAGCTTGCATTTTGCAGAACAACTTAACCTCTTTCCTTCGCAGTGCTGGTGATCTAAAGTGAGTACAAGAGGGCATGATATGTATTTTTATTGCTTTTTTTTTTTTCCTAAGGGGACCTCCTATTTCCAGTTAGGAATTTGCTGTGATTTGACTGAATTCTGTATGGAGGAAACTTTATTCTTTTGTAATCCATAAACTGTTATAATTTTTTATTTATATGTCTTGGACAGATAATAAATTCCAAGTGGCTTTCTCAAGCAGTAACAGAAGAGCTCAGTCTAGAAAAACCCCACTGAGGTTGCACTCTGATATGGCTATCAGCACAATGCATTGCCACTGTTGTGTTTCCAGTTATGCTCAAGTTTTATGTTTGTATTAGACATGCAAAACCCTGCTACAGTTGCAAAGTCAAGCACTGGGAAATACAAGGCATAAGACTGCTTTTGCAACTCTAGTTTGCCCCCAGTTAGTGTATGCAGTAAGAGGCTGTCTCATTAAATAACTGTTCTCCCTTCCCATATGCCCTGCAAAAATCCATTTCATTTAGTGCACAAAATGATCTGTGCATACTTAAAAAGTGGTTACTTAATGTTTTGGATTTTTCTTTGTCACTCAGAGTTGTAGCCATAAGCCTAATTTATTGGTTTAAGTATAGAATTACCAATTTCCATGTGGCCTTCTGCATGGTACATGCGATAATGCCTTACGGAGATTTCTTTAATTCTTTTCACATCTGTAATCCCCTTCATCTGCAGCTGTACACGGCATGCTGAAGCACACAAGTAAAAGGGGAAAACATCCAGTAACGTGAGCTGCCTTGGTTGCCATGTGGCATTTTGTGGCTTGATTTACATCTCTTAGCACTGTTGTGTGTTAGATCCCTGGCACATCAAGTCACCCTGAAAATGAAGACTGCGAGGTTGGTAACCACCTGGAATAGTTTCTGTTACTATTTACCATCAAATAGAATGTCTGTGGTAGAAGTAAGAGGAAAGATATCCACCTGTCTAAGGCAGCAATTTTTCACTACCTGTGCTTATCTTTCCTTTTTACTACTTTCCTACATATGCCTTCCAACTTCTGTAACAAATGACATGGAAAATCCTACATGCAACAGCTTCCATAACCTGAGGCTGTGCTGAGGCACCATCCTAGACAGATGTGGAAAAAAACATGAAATGGAATTACTGTGACAACACTTTGGAAAGGTCCATCAGCATGATTAGAAATTTTGCATCCATCCTGCAGACCAAAGCTTAGCTAACATTGTTATTTTGTGTACAGGCCACGCCCAGAGAGAAATTAGAAATCATTGGTTCTTCTGAGACCTAGAAAGGAGCGCATCCCATTTTAACCAATTATTTCAGTTGTTTCCCTCCTAGACTTGTCAAATTATTTTTCTTTCTTTCATGTTGTTCCTGAGGTAGTTATTTGCTGCCCCATTTACTAAACAGACATTAAATTCACCTATTTTCCTGTAGGGTGTTTCTCATTTTCTTATCCAGCTAGCTCTGTTTTCCTTCTTTGACTTGTCCTGTGTGCTTTATCCATCTGCTGTGTATTATTCTTTGTGACCTTAAAGTGCCTTCCTACACCTGTTTTCATTATCTAGTCTCAATCTATTTTTCTCAACATGCTTCTCCTCTGTGTTCTTACTCTTCTTCTAGCTAGTTTCATTCTCCTGGTACTACAGATTTATTTCTAATTTGTCTTCCATCTGTCTCTCTCATCTTCAGTCCTGGTACAGCTTTATCAAGATAAGCTTTCCAAAATTTCAGGATTCCCTTGGCCGGATGTTCGCAGTCTTTTCCCTTCTCCTGCATTCAGTCTTCTTGGCTTCCCATGATGTCTCCAGCTTTCACTTTTAGTCCTGTCTAGCCAGTTCTGTCTCTCCTCCCCCCACTATAATTTTTTTTCTTTCCCTCAACAAGTTCAATGTAATTGTGGTTTATTCTGATGCTATTTTTTCATACCCCTTCCAAAGTCTTCGTCCAATTCCTTCCTTTCTGTAATTGAATCAGTGGACTTGGTTTTTTGGAAGGAAGTAACTGGCAGAGGACAGATGGACTTCATTCCTTGCAGTAGCCAAAACAAACGAACAAACAAAAGTCTTCATTCTTATAAATTGATGGGATCATCCGTCTGCCTTCTGGGGATAGCTTGGTTCTTCCTAGCTTTAGTGGGTTCTGGGTTTTAGCGTATATACTAGGATGAATTTTTCTGAAGTCTTAGCCATTAATATTTATCAAGTCTTGTCGGTCATCCACAAATTCTGTTTTTTCTAAAGATAGTTCATGAGTAAAAGTAGGAAAACATATTTAAACTTAAGGAGCAAATGGTGTATAATTATTATTAAAGTAATTTCCTACCAAATTTCAGTTTTACTCAGAAGTTTCTGAATAACTAAAAAAGCCACAGATTGTATTAGGCAAGCTTTGTATTTAGCTTTGTCCTTCCTTTTAAAAAACTTAATTGTTTGGCCTGAAACCTTTTTGAGAGAAAAGTAGTAAATTGAAGCAAACAGTTATCGCAGAGCATTTCTGCTAAAACAATTGAAATTTGGGAATGGTCTAAACAACTGAAAATAGAAATTTATGGTAGTAAGAACTTTATAATAAAAACTTAGATTGATCTTCTATTTGAAATCCTCATACCTGTTCCATATATTTGGACATTACTGAAGGAACAGCTGATAAAGAATTTGTCTCCTTACCATGTACTTAAAACTGAAAGTAATATTTATGATGATATCCCCAGTATGCATTCCGAACATGTCAGTGTAGCCCTTCTGCAGGATACCAAACAACTGTAGTCCTTAGGGCATGCTAACTTTCAAAAATTGCAACAGGCAATGTTTTAAAAGGGAAAGGACAGTCTTTCTTCCTGCAGAAAGACTACATAGTAAGAGTGCTTTCCATAAACGTTTGACCTCTTTAAATACAAACTGCGCAGAATTTTTCTTTTTTCAAAGGCAGTATGCTAGTGTGTGAGAAAACAAGTAACATGGAAAAAATAGAGGCTTTCCTGCTCCTGAAAAGATTGTAATTGAACTTACACATCTATACAGAGGAGAAGCTCAGAGAACGTCGACCTTACAGGTGTGGTACATCTGAGAGTGAAAAACAAAGTCAGTACCCTTAGTCTCACAACAACCAGTTTTTGACTTTCCCCAAATCAGTGAAAGGCAAGAGACCTGTTTTGGTATCCCAGTGTATCACCAGCTATCACTGTACCAATAAAAAATATTTTTTTTTTTAATATTTTAAGGAAAGGAAAGACAGTGTCAACTATAGTTCCAGTTGCTCCACTAACCAGTTTCTGACCATCTTAGCTCTCCTATTCCCTACTTTAGGTTAGAAGCAATACGTCAGCTAAGCCATCTAAGCTTTTTTACATATCCCAATTACACAAATTAATGCTTAGGTTCTAGGGTATTGCTTTGAGGAATAAAATAAGCATCGATTTTATATTTCATTCTTGATTATTTATTTCTGTGCTAAATGGTGAAGAATGTAGGACAATAAAAAGATGCCAGTTGTATAGTAAGCGGCATTTTAAATGCATGTATTCTAATGCTTTCCAAATTGCTATTCATTAATTCTGTGGAAAACTAGGTGGTTAGATGACATAAGCCCTTCTTGCTAGTTGCAAATTAAAGAAAATAAAAATATATACATAATCTTCTAATGTCCTTTCTATGCTCTGATTGCCAGTGTGATTTTATATATATTGCTTAAGGCAGAAAGTGAAAGAGAAGTTGTTGTTTTTAAAACTAGTAGGATACCTTTGTTAAGATAGAATCCATTTTCAAGAAGAATGCTGTTTAAAACAGTACCAGTCTTCCGAATAATGACATTATAGAGCTCTTGATAAAGAAGGAGTCATAGACTGTGCGTGAATGTCTTCTGGAATTACATTAGTTATACACTCACTTTAGAATTAGTTGTGTAAAAGAAATTTGTGTCTCGTTTGGTCACCTTCTTATATGTTTATATGCTGATTTGCATTATGGTTTCATTGACAGTCATCCTGAAGTCTTAGCCCTGCCTTTATAGCGCTCCATGCCAAAATTAATTTTCAATTACATGGTCTTGATCTTGTCTGTAACATGTTTATGTTTCATAAAGGCATAAATTATTTCTGAAAATTAGGAAGTGATTTCATTTTACCCTCTCTGTTTTACTAGAAAATAATCTATGCGATATTAGAATCACACTGTCTGCTTCTGCTATTGTTTTTATCCCATTATGGTCTCACAGACAATTAATATCCTAACCAAAAGACTTTTCCAGGAAGGCCATTTTAATTCCATTTAACAGACTGTTGCTTCAAGTCCTGGTTCTTATCTTCAAAATTAGCTTGTAGGTACAGATTTGGGGTTTTATTGGGGTTCTTATTTGGGGTTGGTGGTGAGGTGCTTTTTTTCCGCTGGGGTAATATTGGAGCCAATCCCCAATAGGGATTTATGTATTTGACTGACTTAAAAGACATTTGTGTTACATTGTGAATACAGAGACTGTATTATGAAATTCATTGTGTGCCTCATTGTAAGTAACTAGTCAATTGCCCTGGTTTGAGGTAAAACAGAACCATTTTTCTGTTCAGTAATTTTACTTTTGAGCTAAGCCTCTTCTAACTAACTGAAGTTTCTCTCTTTCTCTCTCTCCCTCCTCTCCTTGGAGAGAGAGGTGGGGGAGAGCATCTGTCATTCGTCACAGTGGCCAGTTCAGCCCTAACCATGACATCAGTTCAACTCAGTTGGAAGTTGAATATAAATGAAATGTAGTTAAAATAGCAAATAGCAGTCCACTTGTGTTTGTCGTTAGATGTCCAATCTCTCTCTCAAAAAAAAAAGTCGCTATTTTTCTCCTAAACCATTTATTTTGTTCCTCTGCCCCATGCTTTCTCAGCTTCTTCAGTAGTCTTACGAAGCACACAGAATTTGTTGTAGACGAGCAACAAAAAATATCCTGAAGAGACCCCATGCACTTTCTCATCACAAACATTACAGTTTGCATGTAAGAAAGTGGCTGGCAGGAATAGCATCTAGACATGGGTGGAAATGAACCTGCTGCTCCGTAGAACAGTGACTTTTGCAGACTTTGGAGATGGCCTGTGTATTTGAGGTACGTTAGTGCCTCAAAGATAGTAAAGAAGAACAAGCTCAAGGTGTAACCACATGGATTTCATTCATTTCCAGAAGGAGAAATGTTGCTTTCCTGTACATGGCTGGACTGGTTAAAGCTGTTACATTTGACTTCCTACTATCTCCTAAAGAAATGGTCAATTCTGCCTGCAGCCTGATGAAAATCTTGTGGTAATGAGGTCATTTGGATTGGTTTTCTTTGGACAAAGATTTCCCTGTACTTCGAAAGCTTCTTTATTTCCATTTCCTTGCAAATAGCTGGGCTCCTGAGACCTTGAAGGATAAGTATCTAATGTTTATACTTCCTAGAGCTGGGAAATGGACAAGAGATTCAGATGAAGAAATACTTCAGTAATTGTCCTGAAGCATCATGTCTCAAGACTAGAATGACTTTATATGTAAGGCTGCTCTGTGTAACAATCCTGTTGATAACCAAACCTCATAATACAGTTCTTGAAAGCCACAGAACTGCACCAATGCCTGAAATTTCTTCATAGATGTTAGGAAGCTTTGGGGTAGATGCGGACACCATCAGACCTGCAGTAGTCAGCAACACAGAAGTACCAGTATCTTCAACCTGTTTGTCTGTGTGGGTTCCTGATGGGCCCTTCCCTTCACCTCCTCACTTCCACTCCTGGCCATGGAAGCAGGTGTGACTTGTGTGATATGGTCAGAACATGGTTAGCTTTATTGTCCTGATTGAGACTGCACAGGGCTGTCTAGCAGGAACCCCTAAACAGCACTTATCGCATGGTTTGCATTTCTAATTACCCCTTTTCCCGACTCTTTTAATTACCCCTTTTTTAATTACCTTAATTTTTTAATTAATTACCTTTAATTTTTCTAATTACCCCTTTTTAATTAATTACCTTTAATTTTTCTAATTACCCCTTTTTGCTGCCTTTGTACCTCCCTTTCTCTGCTCTGCTCTACACCCAGATAAACAACTCTTTAGTAACTACTTTCTCCCTATTGCTGCCAGTTTTGCTACATCTACACCCAAATTTGGCATTTCTGATATTGTTACCTGGATGATATTGGTTTACACAGTATTACCTAGAGAGTTACCAAGATTCTGCTGGCCTTGCAAGACTCCACTTCCCAAAGGCTCCTACTGCTTCCCATCCGTGATCTGTGAAGCGTGATCATTCCTCAATTAGTCTGCTTAAGCAGGAGACTGGTAAATAAAAAAAGTACCTCTTTGTTTTGGGTCCCTATGCCTTCGTAATGACAGTAACCAAAAGAGAGCTTTAATATCTTGCCATCTTTGCTAAAACTAGATGAACATTTAAAAATCTGTTTTTCTTGAATTCCTCCTGGGTTTGTGTGTTAATCTAGAATTCTCTTCAATATTTACAGAAAAACCCCAATCTTTTCCATCAACATGGGGGTTTATGGAAGCAAGAATATAGGTGCATGACAGTCATTTAATCACCTGTGGTTTGGTAGATTAATAATCTCAGCCTGGCATTTATGTAGTGTTTCATGTAGAAATAATAATTACCCACATGTTTATTCATTAAAAAAATGGGGAAAGAGAATACAACAATATGTGTTTTTCAAAAATAAAAAATAGGCTTCTTTTATTCCAGATTTGTGCAATGGATTTTATACGCTTGACTGAGTCATTAGCAGTGCATATAAAAAACTCCATTCCTGTTGAGTCACAAACATGCAGTTTTGCATAGAAAAATTATTTTCATTTCTTCTTGTCCCTTTCATAAGGGACATAGTAGGCTGACAATGAATCGTCTCTACATCTGTATATTAATTGCCAGCTATTCTCTCTAAATATAGTACTGTATTAAAAATAACTAAAGATTAATATTATCCAAAGAGAGAAGAAAAAAGAAAACCGTTGCTAGCGATTTCATATTCTGTAATTTCCTCCTCACAAAGTATTTTTTCTTTGTGAAAGAAACTCATAACCATTTAAGTATTACAATCTAGACCGCATGGATATCAAAATCTCATTTTCTTTTATTTTTTTTCTAAAATCTTAAAAATCTTGCAAGAGCATATTCCAAAAAGTGAAATTTATATGTTATACAGGTGCAGTCATATTTGAAAAAACCTTTGATGCTGCACCTGCAGACCAAAATTATTTTATGCCTTTGTGAAACAGTATAAGTGTATCTAAAACATTCAGAAGAACTGGAATGGGAATTTGAGCATGAAGAACAAACTGGCCATATTTTGACAGTACTTTGAAAATTTTGGAGTTTTTGATTATCCCTACTGATTAATTATCTACTGAAAATCAATGTCCAAAATGCCTGTCTCAGATTAAGTCTTTATCTGAATCTTCAAAATGCTTTATTGTTGCTCAAGGAAGGCTTTTTAATTAGTATGTAAATATATGGAGAGTATGCAAGGTATATCCTTATTATTCACCTTTTTTGAACAGAAGATAACATTACAAAGATAAATATTTCAATGTAACAGACTTTGTTTTAAGAAAGGTGACTTTGCTTTTTTGCGTTACCCAGACACCTGTTTTCTTCAGTTATATGTCTTTATTACATTTACCTCAAGATTATCAAGAATTATGTGGAAGAGAGAAAACTGAGGCATGTTAAAAAACTTTTCTAGATTAGACTAGAAAAACACCACAATGAGGGTGGAGTGGGAAAAACAGATGAGGCTTTTTGCACTGCTTTGTATGTCTTATCACCACTGCAAAGATACTTTTGAAAATGCCGGCTCTTCCTATTACGCTGTTGCTCTACCTTACTGTGGAATGAGAAATAGGGTTTTAAGGAACTTAGGCAAATACAGATTGCAATCTTAAAAGTCCCATAATTTGCTCTGTTGATATGATACACATTTCAGTGTATCTGCTAATGTTTGTCAGGTTGCCCACATGGAAAGTTAGCATGCAGTTCAGTCTTATACCTCTTAAATTAAGCTACTAGTATACAGCTGTTTTAAAGATCTCATTGTAATGTAGCAAATATTAAAGAAACAGAAATCACATAGTTCACCTCTTAGGTTATTAATAGTAAATAAACAAGGTATAGCTGCAAACACAATAACTAAGCTTCTGCGAATGAAGAGGTACCTTAAAATTCTTATTTTCCACTGTTGTCTCTTGAAAATTCTCATGGATAGGGTTTGATATACCTGTGTGAAAAAGACAGTCTTCACTGTTGACCAGGTTGTGCCTTTCCTTGCAGCTGTTGAGCAATGCTGGGCAGGTCCACTACTTTGGGGCACTTCTGTTAAAGAAGTAGTAATATAGAATAGAATCACAGAGTGGTTTGGGTTGGAAGGGACCTTAAAGATCATCTCGTTCCAACCCCCTCTGCCACTAAACCAGGTTGCTCAAACCCCCATACAACCTGGCCTTGAACACCTCCAGGGATGGGGCATCCATAGCCTCTTTGGACAACCTGTTCCAGTGTCTCACCACCCTCATAGTAAAGAATTTCTTCCTTATGTCCAATCTAAATTTACCCTCTTTCAGTTTAAAACCATTGCCCCTCGTCCTATCACTACCCTCTGTGATAAAGAGTCCCTCCTCATCTTTCCTGCAGCACCCTTTAAGCACTGGAAAGATGCTGTGAGGTCTCTCCAGAGCCTTCTCCTTGCTAGGCTAAACAACCCGAAATCTTTCACCCTGTCCTCATATTGGAGGTGCTCCTTGATCCTTTGGACCCTTGATCACCTTCGTGGCCCTCCTCTGGACCTGCTTGAGAAGGTCCATATCTTTCTTATGTTGGAGATCCCCCAGAGCTGAATGTATACAAGCCCAGATGAAAAATACAGTTGTTGAGGCTTTATATTTCAGGCATGGCTTCTGTCAAGTCTCCTAAAATTCAAAAAAAAACCCTGAAGGCTGCAACTAAGAAGTGTGCAGGTTCAATGCAGCAGAAAACTATAAGAAAAAAAGAACTCGTTCTTCATGTTACTAAGATTCAATATTTCTAGTGGTTTCTTTTAGCTTTTTTTATATAGCTGCAAACAGTTGTATTCTTAAAATTGTTGTTTCCTGTGGGATCTAACCTCCCTTAAGGGTGTGTTGTACAAATGAGGATCTATAATCTGTTTCTAAAAGATTTACTTTTTACATAGATGTAGTTCACATTCCTCTGTTGTTTCCAAGTTAGCTGGAATGACTGCAAATTGAAGGATTACTATGAAGCAATCAGCCATTAACATTTTTATTAGGTAAGAGCAGAACTTTGAACTCAGAAGCAAACAGAAGCCTTTGGAGATCAAAGAACATGGATGTATGTCTTTTTCAGTTAATCCCACTTACAAGTTCCAATACCTGAAGCTAATAGGTTCCAATACCCAAAGCTAAACTTTGATTAACGGTCCATTGCAAGGGGATTTATTTAGTACTATTCAAAGGCGACCATAATGGGGAGGCGCTTCTCTGAGTGGTCCATTAGGATTGCCAGAAGGGGAGTGAGCCAGGGGTCTGCTGAGATTTCTGCCATTGATAGCAGTAATGGAAGGTAAAAATATCCTCTTCCAGCACTGCAGAACTGCTTACTAGTTGCACCTGCTGATAATGCAGATTAAATTACTTAGCGGCTGAGATGACTTCTGTATGCTTCCTCAAGATGACCTGTAGTTTCTGGAAACAGCATTCTCCAAGGGCCAGAGTGATGAGCTGAGCAAGAGATAGCCAACGTCTCTGCAGATTCCCAGTTCCTGAGTTTATTTCTGCAGAGCAGACATGGTAGGAAATGCTGTGTCTCCAGAAACACAGAACACTGCGGTCTTTTGATCCTGATTACTTTTACCAACTTTTGTCTGGAAAAACATGCTCTATAGCATTTCTGTCACTTTTTATCCTTTTTTTTTTTTTTCCCCCTCTCCTCCTTTTGTGTAATAAAGATGGATTGTCTGGAGGGTGTTTTTCACCCAAGGCCAAGAAGCTCTAGGTTTTTGTATCATAGAGAATTTACATGTAAATGCAGCTAGAATTAAATTAAAGTCTCCAAGTAAAGAATTAATTTGGTGCTTGTCAACTGTTTTAATCCCCTTGCCTGCAAATAATATTTTTCTTCTGTTCACAGTGTTCATGAAATACTTAAATGTTTAAAAGCCTTTAAGAAAACAGTACTAACAGTTTGTTGTACAAGCAGCCAGTCTGCATTTGCTAAGGCAGAGGCAGGAAGAATGATGTTTCTTTTCTCCATATGAGCCCATAAATTGTGTTGTCATCAGCAGGGATTACACACAGATATGTCTAAAAGCACACATTCTTCCATAAAACAGATTTCTGTGGGGCAGTGTGGCTGGTGATGAGTGATTTTATGTATGTGCAAGAAAGGATCAGAGCTCGCTACTAAGTCTTATCAGTCTTATCTGGTCAGTCTCCAGAAGGTTTTTTGCTTTGCTTCAGTGACAGGAATAGAGACTGGGTTTGTTTATTTCTTTGTTTTCACAAGGAGGGAGTGTCAGGGCTGAGAGTGGAAAGATTGGTCTTTCATTTTATAAGCAATTGGGTTTTGAAATACTAGGCTTACTACTGTGCATGGTGGTGGGCACCAGAGTGCAGTAAATACAGGCCACACAACTCTTGCAATCCATCAGTTCACTGCTCCACTGACTAAGAACTCGTTGAACGCAGCTTCTGAATTCAACCATGTCCCAAAGGTGTACAGGATTTCATGCCTCATTTTGAATGCTGGGCTAGTACTTACAAAAATTGTACACGCCCGTGCTTTCCATTAGAGGTTCTAACTTGGCAAAAATTACTGATGTTTAATCTTCTGCTTTTGAAGATCATAACAGACTATGGAAGACTGTTTCCAAAGTTCCCTAAAAATGAATCTGTATGAATCTCTGTCATGTGGCATATATGTGTTCACTAAGTTTTGACTTTTCGACTGTTAATACTTTATGCTTGTAGAAAATTCCTCTGATATGTAATTTAAAAACCTCAGCATCAGAATACAATTGTAGAATTGGATTGCATTTGCTGAACTGCACCCCAGATAGCAAACCAAATGATAGCAGTCAGATCTTTATGGTTTACTATCCTGTCAGCTTTTAGCGAAGTTTTTTTACAGATGAGGTCTAATACAATTTTGAGTGTTGGGATGTACATGATTGATACAAATCTCTAAGTTCTATTGAATCTGGAGTGTTATTAATACAATTGGACCTTAATCTTAGATGATTTGCAGATATATTGTATATCACAGCACATAAAGATGTATATGTATGACCAAAGAGAAGTGGTTTAGAAGAGGAAATAATCTGCACTGGAAAGAAATTATCACCAAGACTGACTATATTTTGGACACTTAAGCCTTTGCTTATCAAAATTATTTCTTGTGTCACTTCTAATGTTTTTGTATTTTACTCCGTCTGAATATTATGACATAGTGGACTCTCTGATATGACTGCACGTCATGATCAAACTCCCTTTGATACAACATGTCATGTATGATGTGTTATATATATAATGGTAATACAATATGGTAAATGAATGTTGATGAAGATATGAATGGTATAGATAAGAATATGTGACTCACAGCTATATTATCTTGTTTACAGTTACAATTATTTGTAGAGTCATTGACCTTTGTGACTGCACTGGAAAAAAACCCAACAACCTAGCTGTGCATATTTTTAGTGTGTTTATATAAAAAGAAAATCTTTTTAACGGATTGAAATTTGAATTGGTAGAACTTCACTTAGTTTTATTAAAATTGATACATATCAGCATCAAACTAAGGAATCAAGAAGTAAACTATGATGTGAAATGAAGTTAACATTGAATAATCATCAGATGCATAAAAGTACATTTCAGATCAAGTGATAATACAGTTGGAGTTTTACAAAATACCAACACTTGAAATCCTCTAGTCTTTCAGGATTGTCATTTATTGAGGGTTAACCCATTTGCTGTCTAATTGTTTCACTTTACTTAGCGTGTCTTAAAAGTCTTGGTTTATTTTTTAGGGAGTAGCTTTGTGCAAACATGCTTTTACAATCCAAGACAATGTTATTTGAGGAAATATTTAATAGAAATAAGAATGTGTATGTGTTATCACTTGAACATATAAACATCCTAATTTATCACTCAAAAGTGTTAAAGGATATTCATAATAAAGCAAAATGCAGGAAAAGAAAACTGTATAAAGAAGAATGGTTCATTCTTTAGACTGTACTATTGCTACCAAAGTGGAGTTAGCAATGCAGTTCCCAGTTCACTTAGTATTGCATTTGCTCAGTACCTCACACTAGTGGAACTTCTTTCACTCTGGCTGGCATCACTCTGGCTGGCACCATCTGTCCTCTTGGATGTGGGATATAATTCTCCTTCAGCCTCAGTTTGACAGGCATAAGAGGTATCAGCTTCAACTAAACATCACTATGCCTCTTCTAGTGGCATTTCCAGAAAATCAAATTTCAGTTAAAAGCTGATCAATTGAGGCTTGTGTTTTAAGCTAACCATTCAGACTAAAAAAAGGCTAAGGAGTTTAAAAAGTAATATTTTTTTTCAGTTTTTCTTAGAGTTTTCTTGCTTCAGTTTTCACTTCAAGATTCAAGATTCTGACTTGGCTGACCCAGTGATCTGAGTAAGCAAAAAAAATACTGGTTTTGCACCATAACAACACGGTTTAAAACGGGGAGGCTTAATTTTAATCATTCTGTTAAACATAGAAAACGTGGTCCATGGAAGTTTCAAATTAAGAAGAGATGCTTTGTGTATGCCACTTCTCTCTGTCCAAGAGATAAAATACTTTGATTCCAGATGTTTTTGGATACTTGCGTGTGACTGAAATAATCAATAGTTCATATTTAACGGCTCCCCCTTGCCAGTCACACTAATTTCAATTTTAGTTCTTAAAATATAACTGGGACCTTTTACTAGCAGCCAATTCGAAAAGGGAGAAAAAGTTTTCTTAATTCAATAGAGAAAACATCCTCACTTGACAAAAAATGTGTATGATTCTATTAATCTAATTATACCAAAATTAAACTGTGCCCATTTCCTGAAGAAACAAACACTAGCCTTTACTAAGGCCTTTTCCTCTCTTCTCAGGTCTCTATATTTGCCAGTATATTTCAGTCAAGTATTTTTTCCAATTTTTTTTATTTTTAATTTTATCTCTTTTTATTTCCTGGTGTTACTGATGTTTATGGGAGGTGGGGTTTTTTTCATTCATTTCATAACATCTAGATAGGTTCTTACTCCTAGAGTTCCTATATATGTGTGCATGCTTATCTGAGTTTATAGTTTTGCTTAATTTCACCAATCACTGTTGGAAATGTGATATAAATACTGTTATTGTATTTGTTTCCCCTCTTGCCCCATAACTTCCATTCCAAGAACTGGTCTTTTTTCAAATTTATTTTGCCGTTAATTTAGTTAAAGACAGCCAATACATGATATCTGCCTGTGTAGAAAAAGGGTCATGTTCTCAGTTAAGCTGTAGTGACACCATTTGAGAGACTCTCTTAATCCTGAAAATCATCCTGAAAGTGATATGCTTATGGCTGGGAGTATTTTGCCATGTTTTCTGTAGTGCTTGTGAGGAGGACATGCTTCCCAACAAATTTTATTTGGCCCACAGTTGGGCATAATTTTTGACAATAATATGAATTTTTTATATCATCTTCTAAGGGAAGGGGAAAAACAATTTCTACATCTTTCAAATTTGTTATTAGCAGTACCTGCAGTTGTACCAACATATGCAAAAATAGATATAGGCTGAAATACAAACTGACACTTCTAAGCAATGCTGTTTCTACTTCGCATATGAAAGTGCAATACCCTAGCACTTATGTTATCTCCCAAAGTACAACTTATGGTGAAGTTTACTGAAAGTGACTCAGTTTTCAGTGTTTCTCAGATCTTAAAGCTATTCATTCCACTTTTTTTTTTTTTTTTTACAATATACTTTACATACCATCTTCTTTAATTTCTTATACTAATGACTGCCAACATGGAGTAAGAAAAGCTTCTTAGAGATTTGCCATGAAAAAAAAAAATCCCATGCACAAACAAGCTTACAAAATGGTGCTGGGTTTATTTGCTGGTCTGTTTAATCTATAAAGTACTTTCCAAACAGAAGGCAAATACTGTGGTTACTAAAAAACATAATGAAGTAATTTTCCACATTATCTCATTTTAAAAGGCAATCTGGGTTGAGTAAGACTGATTTAGCAGAAGTACTAATAACCCCTTGAAAGATATGAGTAGGACAAAAGACAGTAGTTACAAGTTGGTTGCAACAAGGAAAATTCTGATTTGAAAAAAAATAGTCCCAGCAAAGGTGATTAATTCCCACAGCAGTCTGCCCAGAGAAGTTGTGGAAACTTTGAGTTTTTTAAAACTTGATTGGGCAAGACTCTGAGCAACTTGATTCAAATTTGAAATTGTGTTTGCATGGAGGAGAGGTTTGCACTAAATGGCCTCCAGAGGTCAATTCCAACCTCAATTACTCTGTGCTTCTCTGATAGCTAACCAGGATTTAGGTGACAGTCTTATGACTTGTCAGTTTATCTTTCAGTAGAGTGTCAAGAGGGAAGTGTGCTCTTTCAAATAACTCAGTGCAAAGTTAATTTCCGTCAGACCACTTTCCATTGGAAAGCAGATCTACGACTGGCTGTTTTGGGGTTTTTTTTGTAGTTGAAACACATTCCTGATGGTTTTGGATGATATCTCTCTCCCCATGAAGTATGAAAAAAGACAGAAGGGATTTTATACATGCAGATCAGACGTGTATTTTTCAGAACTCTGAGTCTGGACATATAAGGAGTTTCTGACAGATCACTTTAGTGGTTACTTGTAGCTTCTGTAACCGCTGATACTGTGCCTTTTGACTATTGGATTGTCTTCCTGTCTTTGTAACTGGGGCTTGACCTTGTGAACTGCTCATAATTCTTTCTCAACACTGTGTTATGGTAGAAAACAGACGCTTAATCAGGGACTTAGGGTTCCGTCACACAAGGTGGCAGGACTAGGCTCTCATTAATAAACTGTTCATATATTTATGAAGGTATTACTTAACAACATGAGGTTTCTAATTCCTATCAAAATGTTGAAATTACATAGGTGGGTGGCACAGCTTCATTATCTTGAGGATTGGGTGAGGTGAAGAAAGCTGATGAAATCTTGTGTGTAATATCCCTGAGAGTTTTCTTTGTGGAAACTCTACTTTTAGCATTTGTTTTAAAATCTAACACCTTTACATTTCCTTTGTTTTGAGCCCCACTGTAAAGCTACAGAAAGCTTTTGGTAGACATAGTTGAGTACAGCATAGTATCTTTATATAGTACTTCAAATTTCAGCTGAGCTACAGCAAGAAGCACCTTCTATTAAAGTAAGCAAAGCTTGTCAATATAAGATGGAAAACTGCTGTCACCAAAAGTCTGTTTTAGCAAAAAAAAAAAAAAAAAAAAACAAAAAAAAAAAGGCAAACCATGATTTGAAAATACCCCTTTAGCTCAGTTTCTTACAAATGCCTCAGCTAGCAGTCAGTCTTAGCTTAGACTGTCTGCCATTTTATTGTTCAAAAATCACCTTTTCAGATCTGAAGCCACTAGTCCCAAACTCACCTATGCTATTTGAAATGTTTTGAAATGAAATAAGGTGACAAATGTTAATAATGTATTTGTATAAAGCATCAAAGAAACTGGGCTAAACTCCAAATTTCATTTCTATGAATTTTGAATCTGTTTCCTTGGGTTTAAAGAGCAGATAAGTGATATTGGATATGCTTTGTATTTAAATTTCTACTTGCAAAGGTTTATAAAAGATTTGTGAATTGGGAAGCGTATTACATGTCTGATAGGTAAATATCAGATAGTAGGACCTCTATGATCATATAAGCACCTCTCAACTTACTTAAATCTGGAATTACCTATAACACTTGATGAGCATTCCTTATTACCTCTGTCAATCCTTTATAAATTCTACGTGAATTCTTATATTGTATCCAAAATATTAATAAATTGGCATCAGTTTAATTACAAATGTTTTCATATATGACCAAATAGAGTTCTTGTTGACTTATAAAGCAACCTGCATGTCAATCTTTTCATCTTTAAAGAGTGGTATTATGGAAATGGACTTTGCTTTAAATGAAAATCAAGATGGAGGCCCTTTTTTCTTTTTGTCAATAGATATTTTGATTTTATTACTGCAGCATCTATACCTATCCCCTGTAGGTGCGAATCTTCCTTTGTTTGCCACCTGTTTCATTTTTTCAGTGGAGCGAAACTCCTTTAACTGTTGCAGAACGAGCAACATAGGAGCTGAGGTTGTTCACAAAGACAGAAAATCAGGACAGCATCATGGACTACATTTCAGTTCAGAGGCCATCCTAGGGCAATGAATTCCTAGTAACCTGTGATAGCAAGCAAATGAGATGCATTTTGAATGTAAAGCTTTTGTCCAAAGGACATCCCCTTTTTTCTTTTCTCTTCCTTTGATACCTTCCCTAAAGTTTCAGGTCTCAGAAAGTTAACATAGCAGGATTAGATGTATGAACTTTGAGCCACAGTGTATTATACCTTTCCCAGTAAAGCAGAATTCAGTGGTTTTTTGGGGGTATGAGCACATACTGTACGTAGCCTGTTACTGTGTTAGTAGAAAGATACAATTAGTACAGCTCTGAAGCTTGAGGGCTGATGGCATGTTGCTGTGCATTCTGGTCATGGAGCATACTAAAAGAAGGGAATTTAATTACAAACCTTCAGCATAAATCACCGTGAGCAATGATGTACAGATCACCTTGTCAGGTGAGCTTGCTACATGCGGTTGGCTGGCAAGCTAGAGAATTTATGAAGCATTAAACTATGTCATTCTTAGCTGGATTTAACGTACAGTACCATTATGCTCGCATAAAGCTCTTCGTGAATGAAGATTTGAAAAATGTTAACTGCACCAATCTCAAAGGATCAGTGCAATGAATATGGTAGCGTGTCCGTGCTGAGTATTTCCACTTAGCTAATCTAAACCTATTACAGTAACTAAAAGACTAAATTCAAATGATCAGAAGGAGCTTGAGGTAGTATTAGAGCATACAACTTCCTGGACAAATTCAGTGTCATTTAATGATATATATCATAAAGAGAATTTGTTTTAATCCATAGATAATGCGCTGATATAGTAAGTATGGATTTTTGAATTCTAGGCTTTTTGTCTTTTTGTCTTTTTTATAAACAGATAAAACTTTAATTTTCAATGAAATCTTAAGTTTTAGCAAGATGCATTATCTCATAGTATCAGATTCCTGTAGGTGAACAGTAGCACTTAGGAAGCCCATTTGCCAGAGAAGAACACTGTGTGGTCTCTGGAGACATGTCTAGTTTGCCCCCTTTTAGTTCAGGGCAGGAATTGAACACCTTGATATGAAAAAACAAAAACAGTTTAGGAAGAATAAAAGGAAACCACTGTGGCTCTAAATAGACAGAGTAACCTGGCAAACAGGGGCTTCTCCTGAGCTTTCCAGAGCCAGGGAAAGGACAGGAGAGTGCAGGCTTCCTTCCCTGGTATGTCCTTCAGATTACTACCCATTACTGATTTTTCAGACAGGCAGTGATGAACTGGCAACAAGAAACATGAGGGCAATCAAGAGAGACTTCTGGGCCTTGGAACAACTGGTTCAACAAGGAACGACAAGGGATCAGGAGCACAAGTGTTGTTCTCCTGTATCATTCCAGTTGCAGGGAAGGAACAGGAAGAGTCAGAAGAACCAATGCCTGGCTCCAAGCCTGGTGTCAGTGGCAGGACTTTGGGTTTTTGGATCATGGGTTGGTTCACGTGACACCAGGCCTGCTGGCGAAAGACGGGGTACACCTGTCTCAAAGGTGGAAAAGGTTCTTGGCACAGGAGTTGGCAGGGCTCATTGAAAGGGCTTTAAACTAGATTTGAAGGGGAAGAAACCAGGCTCTTTAGAGGTAATCCTGAGGGTGGCATGCCAATATCTGTGGGACAGGATGTTAGTGAGGTCCCTCAGTCTGCTGACTCTGTGAAGGCAGGTGATGGAGTTCCATGAAGCAGCAGAGACGCAAGGGACATTGATGAGCTAGAAACTACAGCTGCGCCTGGGAATGGTCAGGTAGGAGTTAGGGCTTCTCCCAGCAAAAAGGTGGCGGGACCAGTAGCCCAGCTGAAGTGCTTCTACGCTAACATATGCAGGGGCAACAAACAGGAGAAGCTGGAAGCCATTGTCCAGCAGGAAAACTATGATGTAGTTGCCATCACAAAAACATGTTGGGATGACTTGCACAATTGGACTGCTGCAATGGATGGCTATAAACTCTTCAGAAGGGACAGGCAAGGAAGAAGAGGTGGTGGGGTGGCCCTGTATGTTAGGGAGTGTTATGAATGTCTAGAACTAAATGATGGTTAGAATAGGGTTGAGTGTTTATGGGTAGGAATCAGGGGGAAGGCCAACAAGACAGACATTGTGGTGGGAGTCTGTTACAGACCGCCCAACCAGGATTAAGAGGCAGACAAAATATTCTATAAACAGCTGGGAGAAGTCTCAAGATTGCTAGCCCTTGTCCTTGTGGGGGACTTCAACATAGCAGATGTCTGCTGGGAATACAATACCGCAGATAGGGGGAGTCTGGAGTGTGTTGAGGATAACTTCCTGACACAGCTGGTGAAGGAGCTGACTAGGGAGGGTACCCTGCTGGACCTGTTGTTTGTAAACAGAGAAGGACTTGTGGGTGATGTGAAGATTGGAGGCCATCTTGGGCATAGTGATCATGAAATGATAGTTTTCAATTCTTGGAGAAGCAAGGATGGTGGTCAGCAGAACTGCCACTTTGGACTTCCAGAAGGCAGACTTTGATCTTTTCAGGAGCCTGGTTGACAGAGTCCATTGGGAGGCAGCCCTGAAGGGCAAAGTTGTCCAGGAAGGCTGGATGTTTTCCAGGAAGGAAGTCTTAAAGGCACAGGAGCAGGCTCTCCCAAGTGATGAAATACAAGCTCTCAGGGAAAAAAAACCAGCCTGGCTGAACAGAGAGCTATGGTTGCAACTCAGGGAAAAAGCAAAATTTGTGGCCTTTGGAAGAAGGGGACACTCATGAGGATATGTTGTGAGGCTATGTAGGGGGAAAATCAGAAGAGCCAAAACCTAGCTAGAATTTAACCTTGCTTGTATTGTCCTTGTTAAAGACAATGAAAGAAGTTTCTGTAAATACATTAGTAATAAAAGGAGGACTAAGGGTAATCTCCATCCTTTAGTAGACGGGGGCAGAAACNAGGAAAACTATGATGTAGTTGCCATCACAAAAACATGTTGGGATGACTTGCACAATTGGACTGCTGCAATGGATGGCTATAAACTCTTCAGAAGGGACAGGCAAGGAAGAAGAGGTGGTGGGGTGGCCCTGTATGTTAGGGAGTGTTATGAATGTCTAGAACTAAATGATGGTTAGAATAGGGTTGAGTGTTTATGGGTAGGAATCAGGGGGAAGGCCAACAAGACAGACATTGTGGTGGGAGTCTGTTACAGACCGCCCAACCAGGATTAAGAGGCAGACAAAATATTCTATAAACAGCTGGGAGAAGTCTCAAGATTGCTAGCCCTTGTCCTTGTGGGGGACTTCAACATAGCAGATGTCTGCTGGGAATACAATACCGCAGATAGGGGGAGTCTGGAGTGTGTTGAGGATAACTTCCTGACACAGCTGGTGAAGGAGCTGACTAGGGAGGGTACCCTGCTGGACCTGTTGTTTGTAAACAGAGAAGGACTTGTGGGTGATGTGAAGATTGGAGGCCATCTTGGGCATAGTGATCATGAAATGATAGTTTTCAATTCTTGGAGAAGCAAGGATGGTGGTCAGCAGAACTGCCACTTTGGACTTCCAGAAGGCAGACTTTGATCTTTTCAGGAGCCTGGTTGACAGAGTCCATTGGGAGGCAGCCCTGAAGGGCAAAGTTGTCCAGGAAGGCTGGATGTTTTCCAGGAAGGAAGTCTTAAAGGCACAGGAGCAGGCTCTCCCAAGTGATGAAATACAAGCTCTCAGGGAAAAAAAACCAGCCTGGCTGAACAGAGAGCTATGGTTGCAACTCAGGGAAAAAGCAAAATTTGTGGCCTTTGGAAGAAGGGGACACTCATGAGGATATGTTGTGAGGCTATGTAGGGGGAAAATCAGAAGAGCCAAAACCTAGCTAGAATTTAACCTTGCTTGTATTGTCCTTGTTAAAGACAATGAAAGAAGTTTCTGTAAATACATTAGTAATAAAAGGAGGACTAAGGGTAATCTCCATCCTTTAGTAGACGGGGGCAGAAACATAGTGACAAAGGATGAGGAAAAGGTTGAGGTACTTAATGCCTCCTTTGCCTCAGTCTTTAGTAGCAGGATCAGTTGTTCCTTGAGTACCCAGGCCCCTGAGCTAGTAGACAGGAGCAGGGAGCAGAATGGAGGCCCCATAATCCAAGGGGAAACGGTGAGGGACCTGCTACACCACTTAGACGTACACAAGTCTATGGGACTGGATGGGATCCACCTGAGGGTACTGAGGGAGCTAGCAGAAGTGCTCCCCAAGCCAGTTTCCATCATTTATCAGCAGTCCTGGCTAACCAGGGATGTCCCAGTTGACTGGAGGTTAGCAAAAGTGACGCCCATCCACACAAAGGGCCAAAAGGAAGAACCAGTGAACTGCAGGCTTGTCAGTCTGACCTTGGTGCCTGGAAAGGTTATGGAGCAGATCATCCTGAGTGCCATTATGTGGCACATGCAGGACACCCAGGTGATGAGGCCCAGTCAGCATGGGTTCGTGAAAGGCAGGTCCTGCTTGACTGACCTGATCTCCTTCTGTGACAAGGTGACCTGCTTGTTGGACGAGGGAAAAGCTGTGGATGTTGGTTATCTGGAATTTAGTAAAGCCTTCGTCACTGTTTCCCACAGCGTTCTCCTGGAGAAACTGGCTGCTCATGGCTTGGATGGATATCCACTTCGTTGGGTGAAAAACCGGCTGGAAGGCTGGGCCCAAAGAGTGGTAGTGAATGGAGTTAAATCCAGTCGGCAGCCAGTCACAAGTGGTATTCCCCAGGGTTCGGTATTGGGGCCGGTTCTGTTCAATATCTTTATCAATGAGCTGGACAAGGGGGTTGAGTGCACCCTCAGTAAGTTTGCAGATGACACCAAGTTAGGTGGGAGTGTCAACCTGCTTGAGGGCAGATCCCTACAGGGGGATCTGGACAGGCTGGATTGATGGACCAAGGGCAATGGTATGAGGTTCAACAAGTCCAAGTGCCGGGTCCAGCACTTGGGTTGCAACAACCCCAGGCAGCGCTACAGGCTTGGGGAAGAGGGGCTGAAAAGCTGCTTGGTGGAAAAGGACCTGGGGGTGTTGGTGGACAACCCGTTGGATATGAGCCAGCAGTGTGCCCAGGTGGCCAAGGCCAACAGCATCCTGGCCTGTATCAGGAATAGTGTGGCCAGCAGTACAAGAGAAGTGATCGTCCCCCTGCATGTGACACTGGTGAGGCCCCACCTCAAATACTGTGTTCAGTTTTGGGCCCCTCACTACAAGAAAGACATTGAGATACTGGAGTGTGTCCAGAGAAGGGCAACGAAGCTGGTGGGGGGCCTGGGGAACAAGTCTGATGAGGAACAGCTGAGGGAACTGTGGTTGTTTAGCCTGGAGAATAGGAGGCTGAGGGGAGACCTTATCGCTCTCTACAACTACCTGAAAGGAGGTTGTAGCGAGGTGGGGTCAGTCTCTTCTCCCAAGTAACAAGCGATAGAAGAGGAAATGGCCTCAAGCTGCGACCAGGGAGGGTTAGATTGGATATTAGGAAAAACTTCTTTACAGAAAGGGTTATCAAGCACTGGAACAGGCTGCCCAGGGAAGTGGAATTGCCATCCCCAGAGGTATTTAAAAGATGGGCAGATGTGGTGCTGAGGGACATGGTTTAGTGGTGGTTTTGGTAGTGTTAGGTTTATGGTTGGACTTGGTGATCTTAAAGGTCCCTTCCGACCTAGACGATTCTATGATTTTATGAGAATTAATTGGACATCTAATGTATTCCTGTAACTGGGCAAGCTTATTTCCTATATAATATTGCTATATAATATACTTCCTGTAGTCAAGATGGAACTCCTGCCACTTGCTTTTCCTTTGTCATATATTATCCCTTATCAATAATAGGGAGGAATGTGGTCATATTGAATGCTATGAAATACGAGAAGGACTCAGAACTTACTTAGATGCCTCTGGCAGCAGATTGAGGGCCCTTCACAATTCCAGGCTATGCAGTCCTAAACGCTGAGGGGTCCATAGCAAAAACCTCAGAAGCTAAAGCTGCGATGAAGTAGTTCGGGAGACTATAAGATCAGCAGAGCAAGAAATTTGATATGTTGTTAAAGTCTTCCCCTCCATTCAGGCCCCAGTATTTTCTCACAGTTCATTTTTCTAAGGTCACATCAGCAATTTGATTATACACTCTGAAAAAAGCCACGTGAGTTATTGCCACGTGGTTTATTTTCCATGGGCTTTTGACTTTGTTCATAATTAACTCAAAAAAAAATAGTTGTTTTTGGCAACTGACTACTAATGTTTCAAAATGTTATGGCTGTTCTATTTAGGTGGTTTGATCTTAGTTATCACCTGCTGTGCTTCCAATGCCTATCTGCAAGATAGTGTTTTTTTTTTCTTTTTTTCTAAATCATAGCAGAGCCCAAGCTGCTTAAAGGAGCAGTAGATATTGCCTGCTGATAACCAAAGCCTTGGTGCTCAATACTAAGACAGGCAGTGTGCTCTCAGCCGGACTAAACCTGTACCCATGTGTAATAGCTTAAAAACAAATAAGTAGGTAAATACCCCTTCAGTTCAAAAGATTTGGTTTGAGCTTTTCTATGTGTCTGTGTCAGTAGCGGAAGATTGAGTGGTTCCTATGCAATGCATTAAAATGCCAGCTTTAATGGGGCTTTAGGTGGATTATCAAGGAGAGGTGCTAGACTGGGGCTGTTTATGGACTTACATGCCCGGTGTCCTCAAACACACTACAGTGACTATGGGATTTAAAATAAATATGCTATATGAAGCTTTGGTTAATGCGTGTCTTAGTCTAGGCTACAGACGCTAAAGTCAGTGAAGCCAGCTAATAGGTGATGATAATATCTTATCTTTTCAGTGCAATTACCTTTTAAAATAAGTAGAACCTTTCACTAAAAGAATAAACCTGTCCATAGGAGGGCTTTAAAATCTTGAAAGGCTGGAATAAGGTGATGTATACGAACAGGTCATTGTCCAAGAACAATATTAGACTAAGAGTAAGTTATCTCATAGTTTTTGTAATAAATGAAAAATAAGGTTATAGCATCCTTAGAAAACAGTACCTTAATTAAAGGTTATACTTCAAGGCACACACAATGTCTTATCAGTGCTTCTTTTATCTTAAAGGTGGTTTTGACAGCAGCTTAATGCTGGGAGCAAGCAGTCTATTTATTAATCAGCACACATTTCCCAGTCTTCCTGTTCTTACTTTGAAGATGTTCTTCCTTTTCAATTGATAATTGTATTTTTTAATTAAGGATTACCAGATTATTTTTTTTTTAAATCAGCGTTAATTTTAAAGGCAATATACTGAAATTGAATTGTTTTCTTACATAACTTGTCCTATTTGATAGCCCAAAGTATATATGGTAGGAAGATTATGTCTTACGCACCATTTCATTGCTACAGTTTTATTTTGATTATTTTATCAGGTCAGCATCCTGCTGCTGGAATACGGCATTCCTTTGTATTTACTAATAATTCAGTCTTGATGTTTCTTTTTCTTCCCCTGAACCTTCCTCTTTCTCCATGTCCCCGCTGCACAGATGCATTGTCATGTTTTTGATCCATTGTGCAGTTCAATCCTTAGTGACAACTCAGAATTAACCTTCTTATTGGCTGCTTGTCAACATTATGAAGTAATTTCAGACCTGTCTGTTTTCCTTCACTGATGTTTTCTATTAAGACTTAGGAAGACTGTATCTTTGTTTGTATTGCAAAGGAAAATTGTCTTCAATTTTGAAGAGATCTCTAGCCTTACCCAACTCCCTCCTTCAGCCTTGAGTGCTAATAGTGATCACTGTAGATGGTTTGTGGTCATTCCACAGGCTTTTTTTTAATTTTAGTAATGAAGCTACTATCTATTTCCATTAAACTAAGGCCACAGACATACGCTAACTGTGGTAGCCTCTGACAATGAGGATGATTTGAGGATGATTTACAAAAGTTGGTATTTGCCTTTAAAAAGATTAATTATCATCTAATAGCTTAAATATGGTTCAGAAATCTATTTATTTTCATTCTTTTCAAATTCCTTTTCTTCATCCTTTTAGAGTAGATACCTTGCTTTTCACACCTTGCTTCTACATTCTCTCTGTCCCTTCTGAAACTTTCTCATGTTGTTGAAGACATTATATAGAGCATGATTTAACTGTAAAGTTGAAAGCACAGATTGTTTCTAAATTCACAGTGAGTTTGTTATGCCTTTTACCTTTTTAAAATACTGTATCTGCCTATGAAGATTTAAATCCTTTCCTTCTATCCTTAGAGAGGACTGTGATAAAAAGTGTGCATAAGGTTTACTCCCATTAATAGGAGTCTGCTGGGGACCACCATCATCTATGCCTAGACAAAAGATAACAGAATGTTACTAATAAAAAATACCAGGCAAAGATGTTACTGTCTATTGCATTATTGAATCATTGGCACCTGCCATCAGTTCTTTACTGCTACAGAAAAGTTTCTCTTTTACAGTGGTGACCCATAGCTAATCCAGTTCTGTATCCATTGATGTAAGCCAGAAAATGAATGGACAGAATGGATTTTTGCCAGGAAAAATCACTTTTTATAGCAGGAGCTGCAGAGTGATATTATCACCTACGGGATATAATCATTTTCTTATGGGGTAGTCTAGAAGTTTCAAGGCTATTTGTATCATTTGCATAACTGTCATAGTAATAGCATGGCCATGGAAAAAACCTGTATCTTTCAGGGGGACACACCTCTATGTTCACGAACCAGTTCTTAAAACAATTGTTACTCTCCAGGAGGACTGTTGTATACCTGCTATTATACATTAAATGATGAAGCAGCAATCATTGTCACCTGCTTCTTGGGAAGGCAGGGCAGGAGCCAAGCACTAAACAACACAATTATGTGCCTGTTCTTTATTGCCTACAGAGGACATACTTTGGAGTCCATAAAGAAGATGCCGTATACTGTGTGTTTAAGAAAAGACAACACAGGGATGGTTCTTTACCAAAGCATTTATTTGTACATGGACATATATACTACGCATGAATGTCTGCTTCTACTGGATACACAATTAACATAATAATAAGCATGATGTTTACATGGACAACATTTCTCTGTTCTAGAGACATTTTTCTTTATCTGTTTCGTATATGTTGCTTCTGTCAAGCAAGGTGGATTAGCAATGCCTCACGAGTTTGACTAAATTTTCAGTGAGTCGGTGGCATTATGCAAACGAAGACTGATCTGTAAAGAAATAGGTAGTGATGTTTGTGGATAGTAAAATCTGTGTTTAATGAATAATCCCCAAGGAAATGAAAATTTAAACAGCGTGAGTCCTAATGATACTTAAAACTGCTGAAAATTTTCAGTGAGCAAAAGTGGCTGAGTTCCATTTAGCTGCACTTTAGATGTAAAAGCTTAGCAGACTAAATGAAACCTGTGAAATTGCTGTGGTCTAAGGTCTGCCATAAATACCAAAATACATATTCCTAGCCTGAGTGTATGTATGTATGTGCACACTAACAAAACAGAGGACTTGCCAGTCAAGGATAGTATGGGACTCTGAAATGTCCGTAAGTTATTCAGCAGGGGCTTCTTTGCTTAGTGCCTTGGGGTCACAGAGCTTGGGACACCCGTGTTTTAGCTGGGAACACTTTTCCTTACATTAAGGTGAGTGACTGAGTTTTTAAAATGCACAGTCTCTACACTTTTCAGAGATCTATAGTCCCTAAGAAGTCCTTATCAATACATAATCTCATCTAAAGGTGTATCATCTAGCTGGATTTGAATATGCAATTTGAAAAAGAGATTAAGATAAATGCTATTAAAAGATAAAAGATAAATTCATGCACATTCTAATATTTGACTCAAGGTTGTTTAAAAAATTTGTTTCATCATTTAGTTCAAAACCATTATTCTGAATATGAAACATAATTTTTGCACAAATGATCAAGGCAATCCATAACTGTCTTCCACAACACATTTACAAAGCTTTCATGTTTATGTATGACTCCTGAAAAGGGGTTTGAAAAGGAGGAAAAAGGAATTTTCAAACATTGGTGAGCTTTGGATAAATGATTTCATTGATTTACTTGTTCATACAGCAAATGAATAAAATGGCCTTTGAACAAAATTGATATTTATCTCCCTGTGTTTAATTTAATAGATAAATACAGTTAACATCAGCAAGAATCCTCTGTCTTTCGTAAACTTTCTCATAGATACGTTGTATTGAAGAGATTTCTGTATTTATTGATTTAATAAAAGGTATTTTTTATTTGTTTTCAAGATTTCAATGAATGCTTTGAAAAGCAATTTACTTACAGTAGTATATAGTAAATTGCAGAGACAGAAATGGATTGTAGGAAGAGTACATCAACCTCATACTTGTATTTTACTGTCCAGTTCTTTAATGACACATTTAATTAAAAAAATTAAGCAAATTTTTTGGAGGAGATCAACGCTTCCTCTGACGTTTCAAATGTCACGTGACTAATTTGAGCTGTTACAAAATCTATTGTTTCTCATATCATTGTCCACATGATATAAAAATACTTACAAGTGTTCCTGTAGCTTGAGAACTCACACTTCAGATGGGCTACCAGGCAACTAGAAATCCTTGGTAAACAGAGAGAAGCCTCAAATAGTGCTTAGTCAATATTGGAAAAATAGGAGCTGTCAGGGAAAACCTGACATACGGTAGTCTTCAACAGCCTGCCTGTGAGGTCAGTACATACAACTATTGCTGGATTGGGGTAGAAAGTATGTTGGAAAATCAATTTCTTTTTTTTTCATTTTAGTAGTTCTGGATATGCCCTCCTACTTTAACAGCTACATTTATAGTGCTGGAGTATAACACAAAGAAAGAAGCTATTTCTAGGATAATAGTTGCTTAAACCATATAGAACCTCATGGGGTAAAAAGAACGTTGAATGCATTCCTGCTTGGAGTAGGAACTGTAAATTTTTAAAGTAATGATGGGTTAAAAATGTATTTTAATAACTTTCCTCAAACTTCTCTATAAAAGAAAGACGGCCACAGTTGTAAAAAAAAAAAAAAAAAAAAAAAGAGAATGATAGAGGTTAATAAGTGAGAGCAGACTCTTTCCTTAGGTCTGCAAGTATTTCAGAGTAAGAATGCTAGGAAGGTTCGTGCTTTGAATCTCTTGCAGAGTGGGTCTGCAGTGACTATGGAGCTCTGGCTGAAGAATTACACTGCATCAACCTAACTTCTGATCCCTCAGTCTAAGGAGGATGTAACTTTTTTAAAAAATCTAATCTTTTAAAAAGGAACAAGAAAAAGAGTTTTTCTTAGCCTAACAAAAAAATTACTGAAAGTTGTTGCTTTAAATCTTCTTGTTAAAAACTAATCAAACTTTCAGGGCATATAATTTACTTTCTTCTTGAACAGGAAAGGCTGTTATTTAACTGTGATGCGGATGAAAGCTTTAAGCTTTTTCTTAAAATTAACAATTATTTCACAGCCGCTATTTTAAAAGACTTCTACAGATATTAATGAAACAACAAAAAAATATTTCTTTTTTTTCTTTTTCTTTTTTTTTAAGGAATTACAAGCATGTAGCAGACAGCAGGAAGGAGTTAAACAGTTTAGGGGGAGAGAAGTCCCCAAGATGAGAGGGGTAGGGTAAGGCAAATACAGCTATAGTTAAAATCAGGCGTTGCACCCAAGGAATAGGTAGTTGTGGACTAACATTCCCAATTTCTGAATATTCTCTAGCATAATTGTAAGGAATGAGGGGAGTTTCTTTTTTCTTGCAGTTTAAGGAGATTGGAAGGTTGATGTTCTTCAGTTCTACCAAGCTTAACACTTAACTTATTTACCTCTTCCATTTGGTGTCTGAATCTGTCAAATCATAGAATCATAGAATCACTTGGGTTGGAAGAGACCTTCAAGATCATCGAGTCCAACCATAAAATGTATGTTTACCTAGTATTATAAGACTCCTTAGAGTAATTACACAAGGAATATTTTTAGCAAAGAGAGAAAATTGTGTTTTACCAGTAGTAGCTGCTACAAAGATTGCTGTTAAGAGTACAACACTGCAAATTTCAGAGCATGTATTACCTTGCTGGTGAGAGTCACCTGTCATGAAACACAGGTTGGCAAGGTAAAAGGGATAGGCAACGTGTTCATAAAAAGTCTGGAAACCATAAAATATTTGAGAATATTTGAGTTATGTGTTGATAAAAGAATTCTTGTGTGATAGATAGAGACAAAAGGGACATTATATTATTAACTCATGTCTGTTGTTTCATAATGATTGAACTAATTGGATTTATTCTTAAGAAGTCAGTGATGTGTTTAGGCATTGTTGAATATGTCATTACGTACAAGACAAGTCATAAATACCCTTTGCTACTGGAATGAATCTAAACCACAATTCTGATAGCCTTTTAAAATATTAAAAATACCAAAATTTGGAAGACCCATTGCATACTTAAAAAATCTGGGAAAATGAAATAACTGTCCTCTCTCTGAAAGCAAAGATTCCAATGCTAGCTGACTTGTGCTTGAGGATCCCTCTGATATAGGTCTTATTTACAGTATCCTCAGTGAAAGAGGAATACATATATGAAATCCATCCTCTTGTAGAGATTTCTGATCAGGTACTTTCCAGAAAATCCCATGACAATATGAAATTGAATCTTGCAAATTAACATTTTGTTACATACTCGTAACACCTAGGGCACCTAAATCAAATAGGGGATCTGAAAAACACTATTAAAATTGTAAAAATTGTATCATTGAATACAAAGAGGAATAATCAAGGGTCTAATTTGGCTTCTCAGGATACATGTCGGTATGCAAATATGCCCTGTCTGTAATCACTGGTGCAATTGCTGGTGGGTAGATGCCTGAAACAAAATTGTTAAGCAACAGTGACTCTATTAAGAAGCTGATAGCCTGTAAATGGGTGCAGAAAAGCTGTTAGGAGAGGACAGCAGAACAGATCCTCTCACTGAATTCTTGTGACAATGGGACAAATGGAAACTTTCTCAAGTGTTACTCAGAAAATTCCATGTCATCACATACATGTCTTCAAACTAATGAGTATAAATTCATAGGGTTCAGAGAAGATAACTTGATGGTTTTGTCTTGTTTTGAAGACCTAATCTTGGTAAATTCCAAAACACAGCTGAAAAAAGCTCTAGAATTTACAATATGCAGTATCTGTCAATCCTGAAAGGGCAACCAAACTCAAGTTTAAATTCTCTTTTAGTTAACCAAGCTCCACGTGTTTATTGGACCAGGACCTATTTATGGCACTTACTTCACCATCTTTGAGGCATGCTTATGTGATACTCCCTAGGGTAATTGCAGGTTTTGTCAATATTTGTAACTCATTTTGTATTACGTATCTGCAGTACTAAGAACAATGGAAGAAATGCAAAGATCAATATAATCATGAAAACAGAATTGGGAAACTTGATACAGCTAGGGGGAGTGAATACGTGCTGAGCTCTCTTTTGCCCCAGTTAGGTAGCCATCAGCATTAGCACTTATTACTACAAAGCAGTCTTGGATAGGCTGCAAATTTCAGGTTTACCTTGGGTTGTGGTCCCATTGCACCAATCGATAAGAGGGTGACACTGAAAAGTCAGGAAAGCTTTACTTTTTTCTAAGACAGAAATAAATTCTAGCCATGTTCTACTTGCATTGCTGTCTAGACATGCTTCAAGATTACAGTGACAGCATATAATCTGTTCAAGAGGAAACTAAGCAAAAAAGTGTAAGAGTAAAGCTAATCTATGTCATAAACAAATAACAGGAAAGATGCATAAGGTAGCAGTTATTAAAATAACTAGTTTAGAGTGGCCAGCGTTTCTGTCTGCCTATTTATGGCATCGGCCATAGAAAGTTATGTAAGGAGAAACAAATATTTGATGTGATGCCTTAGCAATATGAGGTGATTGCAAAGGAAGGAAATCCACACAAAAAAGTTGTTCCTGTTTTTCCTAGTTTCCTTGGATAATTTTGGAAGGTTGGTCACTCTCAAGACCAATGGGTATTGGCCTGTTTCCTGACTACTGTCCTCTTAAAATAAGTTAACAGAGTCTATGATTACTTCTTATTTCAAAATTATTTTAACTGTTATTGCAAAACGTTATTTTAGGACAAAAGCTTGCGGGTTTGAATTTTTTGAAAGGCTGAGAACTGTAATGAAAAAGATTTATTAATATACAGGATAGCAGACTTACAAAGATATTAAAGAATATGTTTTCATAAACCTATACAAATTAGAGATGTAAAAGGTCTATTAATTTGCAGTTAGCTGAATTCCCTATTTATGGCAGCATTGTTCCCTGCAGTGTATTTTTCTGAGCTTTGTTAGACTGCGTTTTAAATGACCCCTGCAACTGGTCTTTTACAGCTACCCCAGGAGATTTCCAAGGTCATGGGATGGGAAGTTTCAGAGCACTGTGTTTATCTGTAACAATATTAATGGAACTAATAATGTATTCAGTACATTCTTTAAGGTTAATTACTTGATAGTTGACGTATACTTAAGAACTGAAGTAGGCAGCTATTCTGGATTCACTTGAGATTGTTACAAGAAAAGGGCAAAAGATCAAGAGATTCATGGGAACTTGCCTTCCTTTAAATTTTTCATAATACTGTTTTTTTCTCATCTTTTAAAAATATGGTCATTGTAATATATCCACCATAGGCACAATATCAACATAAAACATTTCTTTTTGCACAGGAAAATTTATGATTCTGCCCACTGAATACAGCAATAGGAATAGTTAGGGTAGACCGCAGTAACTGAGGATAACAGGTTTAAATCTCTTAGATTTCCAGTATTATTTTAGCAAGCTACTTTTTCTCCCCTGTCCATCAGTTTCCCAGCTGTGTTCTAAACTGATGGAAAAGATGGATAAAACCTTGGCTGGAGGATTCCTACTAAGCTGCTTTTGTTCATCTAACAGTCCATAAAAAGAGCCTTGATTGGAGACCTTAGAAGCTCGTTAGACAGAATGCCTGACATCCAAACTTGTTTGTATATGAATATGTAGTTTAAGAAGAGCAAAATAAGACTGTCCCTAAACTGTTATAAGAATACATTCCTTAATGATTGTGAAGTACTTTGAAAGCCTCCGATTTCAAAAGTCTTGAAAACAGTGTATGTGTAATATAGTATTTTACATATAGGGATATGTAACAGTATTGCATGCTTATCAGAGAAGAAAAATGCTCTTCAGATACTAGACTTTCACTTTATAGCTTCCCATGTGATCTTGGGTAAATAATACTGGTTACAATGGGAGTGACATGACTCCACGCAAAATAGCCAAAGTCCTAGTCAAAACCTACATTTCTATGAAAATCTATTGAATTTTCTGTAAATATACTTAGTCAACATGCAGTACACTCAAAGTCAAGTCCAGGTTTGAAAAGTGCTGGGGTGAAGAACCAGTTTTATGGCTCCCATTATTAAGGAAAATAAATTTAAAGTTCGTGCTATAGAGTTTGTAAAGAAAGGATGATATTTTCATTACACGACAAAGAATTACATTGCTCCCTACTACCTAGAAATTATGGCACTCTTCTCAAATACGAGAGGCCAGGGCTTTAGTTCCTGTTCTGAGTTGGTTTATTTTATTTTCTGTTTTAAGTGCAGGCTGGAGGTTACCTATAGTTGATACAACCTGTCTACAGTCAGCTCCTTTTTTTTTCCCCTAGTGGCACTTTTATTTCTACTTGCTAAATCAGAATTCATATAAATAGCAATTTTGTTTAAAGATGCTTGGACTATGTTTGAGTTCCTTTGTAATTTCAATTATTTTCATTTGATCTTCCCCAGATAAATACTTCAGCCTGCGACCTCATACTGGTTCTAGTTGCCATAATCTTGGTAAATGGCAAAGCTTTGGCAATGTGTAGAGCTAACATCTGTTCATTTATCTGCTTTTAAAAGGGCATAAATAATATAGGTTTCAGATGTTTCAAACTTGGTGTAGGAACACATTATTCCTTCACTAACAGTGATGCAATTTGCAAACACAGTCTTCCTGGTGAAAAGCTTTTTTTTCCCTTTTTTTCTTTTTCAGTCTTTTATCTGTCATTTCACCTTTGCTTTTCTGGAAATACTTCTTTTTCTGATAATCACACCAATTTTTAATACTATTTTTAATGTTATTAAATGTTTTTAATGTTATTTAATATTTTAATGCTATTAAAATACTAGTTTTTAAAAGTCTTAATACCAATACATTGCTCAGTTGTTAAGTAACAGTTTGGGAGGAGTAGTGAAATTGCTGCGTAAAATCATATCATATGAATTTCTGCTTTTTATTTAACTCTAGTGGTGATTAGCAGTCATATTCACAGTCCCCTTGAAATCAGAGGTAATGGGATATCCAAACCAGGTGGAAGTATAAAAGTGGTTTGTCCTAGCATCACCCACCCACTGGCCCAATTTGGGTACTACTTGGTTTCATTTTCTTTTAAATTATTTTGTGCTAGTGATATTCCCCTCTGCTCAGCACTGATGAGGCCACACCTAGAGTACTGTGTCCAGTTCTGGGCTCCACTGTACAAGAGAGACATGGACATACTGGAGAGAGTCCAGTGAAGTGCTACAAAGATGATTAAGGGGCTGGAGCATCTCTTCACTGAGGAAAGGCTGGGAGAGCTGGGACTGTTCAGCCTGGAGAGGAGAAGGCTCAGGGGAATCTCACGAATGTGTATAAATACCTGAAGGGAGGATGCAAAGAGGATGGAGCCAGGCTCTTTTCAGTGATTCCCAGTAACAGGACCAGAAGCAGTGGGCACAAAGTGAAACACAGGAGGTTCCCTCTGAACAGCAGGAAACACTTTTTTTTTACAGTGATTGTGACTGAGCACTGGCACAGGTTGCCCAGGGGGGTTGTGTAGCCTCCATCCCTCGACATATTCAAAACCCATCTCAACAGAGTGCCCTACATTAACAATGAAAAGCAGAGGCAAATTCATTAGTGTAAGAATAGGCTTTGTATATGATGAATTGGTTGTACAAGGAAAAAAATCTGCATACAAACTTCTGAAAGGAATTTTAAAGAAGAAGCCGTCATTCTTCTTCTTTGTTAGATTTCTGCTTGAAATGGTGTCTGCGAAAGTTAACAGTATTTTTCGCAAGGATCACTTTATTTCACTGAGTTTTGTGAACAGCTGAAATATATGGTTCCACTTTTGTTTTATTAAGAGCAATTTCATTTATGTAACACCTGATGTTCAAACATCTGTGTTTGTGCACCAGAATTGTCAAAGATACTGGCTTAGTTCTGGAAGCAAATTTATTGGCTGACTGTGAGGATGTCTGAGTTGTATGTGATACATCCTATTGTGTTTTACAGGAACCAAGAACAAAGTTTCATGGTTTTGGTTGTTCGGGGTTTTTTATATCTCAGTGACAGCGCTAGAAATCTTATTTTTTCATCCGGATCTGATTGGAGGAGGGTTTGGGATTTGATTTTTGTTTGGAAGTAGGAATGTGTTTTTACATAAATACTAAAGCCCAACTAAATTTCTCAAATAAGTCAAGTGCTTTACTAGAGGAAAGGTAAACTACTGGTCTTAACTGATGCCTATACAGAACTGTAGGAGGGATGAATATGATGTGAGGGAAAAAGCAGATAACTAGGATTCGGTATGAAAATTTGCCTTTCCATTCTTCTTAGTTTAATGATAGCTCTTGTGCACACATGTGCTCCGTCTCTGCTTTGTTTTTTATTTGCTAAGTCTGTTTAATTGAATTAATTAATTCTTCAGAATTTACCAAGGGTTGCTACTGAAATGGCAGATTGGATGGGTTTGTAGCATGCTATAAGGTGAATACATGCCCAGGTTTAGCAAAATGGGGAGACGGACCTTCATGATAATTGTAGCTCCTCCACAACTTAAATACAGGGTTAGGAGCTTTCTAAATCTCTCCAGCAGCCAGGTCATCCTTGTCAGTAGCTAATTACTGGGAATAAGGAACACTGATTGTGATCTGCATTTAAAAGTTAAAATTTCCAAAATTATTCTAGCCAGATTAAAACACCGTCATTCTCCCTGGAACTAATTTGTATTTATGCTCTGTGCTGGGAACCAATTTTTGGTAAAGTAAGGAGGAAACTGAAAATGTAAAGAATGTGGCAATTTAAATTCTTGAGGAATCCTATTTCCATGACCACAGCAGAGGAGAAAAAGCAAACTGCCAGTAATTTAAATATGATAATTTCTGTCATAACTTGACAGCAGGTATGAACAAAAGAGACATGAAATAGATGAAGACAGAAGAAAATTGAGAGCACAGAAGCTAGTGTATGCAGAACTGGATAATGTCTGTTGAAGCAACGTGACTTTGCTTGGTTTCTGTAAATGCTCTGCAGCTAAATGAATGTAAGTCAAATTTTTTTTTGGCAGGCAGTGTTGTCTTTGGCTTGCCTCATAAATGAAAACAGGATCAAAGAGATTTTTTCTTCCACATAGTAAGATCATTTAATCAGTTCTTCCTTAAACTGAACTTACACCTTTCTACAAACACGCACTAAAAAAACAGGTTAGACAGAGGAAGGCACAACCGTATGGAGAAAGGTGCTGTGGGCAATTGCAACACTAAGCTTGCTAAATTGAGGATTCTGTGTATCCTACTTAAGACACCTGGTACGGACTAGGAGTGTTGTACCGTGGGCTATAACTGAGATATATCCGTAAGTGGAAGTGTGTCTGTGTATCCTTGCATTTTACAGTTCAGTTTCTAATAAAACCAGTCTGCTTTAATGAAGGTAATTTTTAAACCCTGTTATATGAGCAAGAAGAAGCAGGGGGGAGTTGACAGGTTTTGATTGTTACACTTGTTAAGTATTATTGTTATTTTCTAGCAAAGTGGTGGGGGAGAGCTGTAGTTATAACTAGGACGTGTTTATTAAAACATTTATCATAAACAGATTACTGCTTCTGTCCTTAGGTCCTGGTTTAAATTCTGAACTCATGTTTCTTACAGGCAGCAAATTCTCATTTTAAAATGGTCTGTGATAAAAGCTTGGTATACTTTCCTCCTTCTGAAAATGCAGATGTTCACATTTAAATGAGTTACCCTGTGAGCTACACCTACAGAGCATATTATGTGCAAGTCTGGGAGGAAAAGAGGGGATGTCTATGTCCCCAACTTTGCAGAGCATTAATTCATGTTATGTATGCCTACCAGTTTCATTCTGCTCTTCCAGTCCCTGCATTTCCATGGCCTGTTCCTCTCATCTCCAGCCCTCGCTGGTCTTAACAGCCAAGGGCTGTTTCTTTCACTGCTGCTGTCAATAGCTGTCCCTGTCAGCAAAGTGGAACCTCTGGGTGCCTGTGGAGAGGAGTTTAGGCAAGGAACAACCAGTACAGCCTCTTGGCCAACTGTCTGATCAGCAGAGTAGCCAACAGAGAAAATACAACAAAACTGGCATCTCACGCCCTTTTCATAATTGACGTTTCATCGTATGGAATATACGACCACCCTGATCTCTGCACCTGCTATTGATCTAGGCCTTTACTGTCAGAAGTAGATCATATGTGTCTTTCTAAATAATCATTTTAACCTGTTAACTGTGATTACGCACTTTAATATGCTATATATGCTTAGTCTCATAGTGTTGCGTCCATTGAATACCTCACACTTCAACCCGGAGTATCTTGATGAAGTTTGGTCCATCGTCTGCTAAATCCCTTTGCACAATTTCTCTGGATTTGTGATTGGAAAAGACACTAAATAAAACAAATACCAGTGGCATGAAAGCCAACATAAGCCAGCTGGGAAGTTCTTAAGGAGTGCCATTGTAGGTGTATATTGTACCTCATTTACAGATAAAGACATATCTCACTGGAGATTTGGTTTCAACATGTTTCTGATGTCAGTTAACATTGGAACAGGCTATAGACTTACTTAACCTCCACTGAGAAGTAGATTCAGTGTAAATTATTTGAACATTTCTTTGCATCTTGGGCATCTGCCTAGGCCCCAGTCAGTGGAAACCTTCTATGGTTGTCAGTGGGAGATTACTTCCTCACTGCCACATACTCTTATTCCTGCTTACTTTTATATACTCATGTCTAATAGTGCTGTATTTAATGGGGGCAGGGAAGGGTTTTTTACTATTTAAGTTGTGCTCACTTTGACCCAGTCATTTCGGGACCACCCAGACCAAAGATTTCCAGATGACTGACTTCCCTCTATTTTTGCCTTATAATTCCCAAACTTATTTATGTGATCATTTTGGAATATGCTTTCTTGAAAACCCTAGGCCTATAGAGCATTTGTATATTTTAAATACTTTATATTCCCTTACCTTTCCTTGTAGATGCATATACATCCTGCACAGCTGTCTGGTATTTGCGTTGTGTTCACAGTTGTTATAAATGTTGAGAAACAGACTGTAACACATTATAATGAATTGGCCTTGTCCATCATGTTGGGTTTTACGTGTAATTTTTGTAAATTTTAAAATGTAATTCCAAATACCCATTCTGTGCCTGAATATTCCCACTTAGATGCCAGGTATACAAGTGCAAAACCATTCCAGAGATGAGAAATAAAATCTAGAATTATTCCAACATTGCTATGTGATGCTTGGCCTATTAAAAATTGGTATGACAGGGGCCAAGAACTGTTGCACCATTAATAGACAAACAAACATTCATGCTGTTAACACGGGCTCTCAGTTTTTAACTCAGAAGCCTACTCTTTCATTTTAGATTCAAAAAACTCCGAGGAGAAAAGGCTTGAAGTTGAATCCAGACCTGCAATTTCCCTTTCAGGAGATTATCTCCCATATTCACGTGAAGGAATTGCAGATTCTTTTGACTTCGAAGTTTTAATGGCTTAGGATGTTTAATTCACTATCAGCAGGACTAACAGTGCATGTGCTCATTCCATATGGCTGCAGTCGGAAAAAGCAGAGCATTAGAATTCAAACTGTTACCCAGATTAAATTCTTTTTATCTGAGTCAACTTCCAGATTCTCCATCAAAATGCAAGCTTCATTGCGCTGTTCTCAATGTTATATCTGAACAGCTTTATCATAACCAACTTCATTAATTCAGCAGGAGTGACTTTCCCCAAAGCATGATATTTCTATGGAAACCCAGAGAAGTTCCTCCTTCTGGCTTAGAAATGCTTTTTATTTGAATGAACTGGAGATTCCTGTGGCATAGTAACAGTAAGAACAAATGTAATATTACAAAGACCTGAACTACATGAAGAGTGACTGAGCTTGATCCAAATTGTAAGCCTAACATTAGTATGTGAAGCTGAAATGGCTTTCCTGTTGCCATGTCTTAAAAGAATGAAAGTAAATACTAAGGACTTTGTGTGTTTCCTGATTTTCTATAGTGCTAAGAAAATCATAAGTCCTTAGCAAATGAGTAAAAATAACTACCAGCATTCTTTAATAAATTAACACTTAATTTCCAGTTTGACAGGTCATAGAAGTTTAAAAAGAAGTTGGCAAATACAGAAGAAGAAGGTTTATCAAGATACCCTTATTTTCTGTGTTGGTTTAACTCAGTCCTAGGCCAAGTAGCATGGGAAGTTTTTATAAACATCCGACTATAGTGTTTTTCATTGAAAAACTTAAAAAGCAATGTATAGACAAATTATTTTGGTAAAAGTGTCTTTGAAGTTTTTGATTTCTACCGGTATTCCTGCCAGTAAGGGATAAGAAACAATCCATAATGAAATTTGATTTCCACTTAACATGTTTTGCAACCTCAGATGTGGCTTTATTATGTTTTTTCATCAAACTAAAAGTGAAACAACATTAGTTACACCACCAAATTTTCAGCAAAGTTTTGTTTAAAAATCCATTTCCAGATGGTCTTTGTGATATGAAGGCAATTCATGCATGAAACAACAGATTTACTATGGTAAATATGTTAATTTACTTAGTATTTATTTACTGTGGATTTTTGGGACAATTGCAAATCTGTTGCTGTTTTGTAACATATTTTATTGCTGAAGTTGCTTTGTGTTAATGATGAACAAGTGGAACAGGCAGATAAATTTACGTAAAAATAAATAGGTAGGGTTTTGAGTGTGTGACATCCTCTGTAAGCATCAATTTAAGCAACAAAATCATGTTTGGGTTTTCAGGACTTCAGAAGATAAATGTATGTAACGTTATCTGTTATAAAGGGATATTTTAGAGAATTTTAAAAAGCACAGTAAGTCCTCAATAGAATTAATTTCATATTCAAATTACTTGGCTTTTTATTTACTAATTTGTAGCAACTTTCATGTGGTAGTTATATTAAAAAGTAACCTCATTTTAGATCATAATTTAAGTTTTTGAGTTTTTTTCCTCATTTGTCCCTAGAACATCAAATGACAATTCTATAGTATGCTATTTTTCAAAAGTTACATCCTTTCACGAACAGAGCCATTTCTTGCCACATTGGCATTTCAAGAGTGATAGCAGACCAAGTAGCTGTAGTAACTTTTCTATAAGGTGCATGTGCTCTATATAAGGGCTCAAACTTAAAAATAAATAGTTTTTTGTTCTTTTGGGTTTTGTTTTCAGGGAGAGGCGGGGTTTCTCAGCAGATCTCAAATAGCTGAATGAAATTATTGATGCTCTGAGTGACAGCAGGCTTTCTAAGATGACTTGGTCCCAACAGTCCCTCACTGGTCTCCAGGCCGCTAGCATGGGTAGAGTTGTCAGCAGCAGCATGTATTCCTGTTACAATCAAAAAGTTGTGCTCAGCCATGTTGAACTGACAATGTCACAAGGCCTTTAACAACAGTGAACTGAATGATTTATTACAATTCAGCTTATAAGTTGCGCAGTTCAATGATTTATCTTTATAAAATGCTAGTGACAGCCCTGACTATGCATCAGAATGTTGTTCACCCAAGTAAAGTATGATGCAAAGATAATGTGTTTTCATGATTTATTGCCTGTGGGTCCTGTAATTACTAATTATGTATATGACGGACCACCAAATGCATAAAATGCAACAGAAAATCTGCAATGAAAGATTATTTTAGCAGTACAGTTCAAGTTCCTATCAAAAAGAAATTTTACAGTCAGGAGTGAGATGAAATTTTCTGACCCTGAAAAACCTATATTTGCATTAATAATTTTTAATAAAAGCTGCAGAAAGACAAAGGGGAAAAAAAAAAAGAAAAAAGAAAAATATCTACCAGGTTTTAACCTCTCTATTCTCTGTTGTGGTCTCACTTGTGATCTAAAAAGCAATGAAATTATTAAAAGGGGAGTGGACATAAAGAAAGAATTTGGAAAAGACATCTCAGTTACTGGTAATTCCTGAAGTGGTCCTTTAGTATAGGATGATGATTACTGACAAACATTGAGACTGAACTGTAAATTACCTAATCTTTGCCAGATTTAGCAAAATTTCTGTCATCTTCCTTTATTATTTTTTTTCCTGGTATAATTTATTTATTTTCTTACCTACGAGAACAAGAAAAACCCATAAACGTGCAAAGATATTTTTGAAGTAAAAAGCAATAACCGAGTGGCTATTACAGGTGTGTAGTCAGTAAAGAGCTTAAAAAACTTTTGTAATGTGTATTAGTACTCCACTGTAATCAACTGTTGAACTATTAGAATCTATTATTATTCCTCCATCAAAATACTCGAAGGAAGGAGAACAGGAAACGAACTTATTATCTATGAACAAATTTCACATTTGAGTTTGAATCTTCAGCTTGTCTTCTGTAAAAATATAAAATTAACAATACTTGCTCTAATAGCTGCTGGTCCTTCTGCTCACACAGATCTTCTGAAGTTGCTGGAGCCGCATTGCAAGGCAGAAATTTGTTCTAACAGTGTCTGTGGCATAATTATTACCTTAATTGATGGTGATTCCAGTTTCTCATAAAGTCAATGTTCAGTAGTTACCTCCAAGTAACCAAGTTACCTCTGGAGACCTTGCAAACCTGAACCACGTTCTTCCCTTATATATATGTGTATACATGTACAAGTGCAGTTTCCATTAACTGTAAGAGTAACTGCATATGTAAAGCTATTGGATGTATTTTTGTTTTCAGTATGTATGTAGTGCAATGGAGCCCTAATTACTGATCAGACCCTACTTTAACAGATGTAACCATTTAGGAGTATCCTTGTTTTATCAGATGCCATTTATCAGGTACTATATTTTGACTCTATGAAGACAATGATTTTTTTAAAATATATTTTATTAATTACATTTCATGTGCAAACTACAAACCAGTAAGGCTTGATCTTACATAGGTATAGATTTTATAAATATATACTCTTTTATGTCATAATAGTAGTAGATGCATTTGTTTCTCACTAGTGAATCTCAGAGACTCTGTTTTACAAAGATCCCCTGATTTAATTTATCTATGTGTATAACATAATGGGACACCACCAACAACATTGAGAGATTTGCTTCTCTAGGCCTTTCTGGTGTGCCTACGTTAAAGAAAAGGTGTATCTGCACATATTTACTATCCTAACTCAGGGTTTCATCACACACTTAGACGTGTAAAGTATGCCAAGTAGTATTGATAAATATTAACCCAGATCATTTTTCAAGGTATTCATATTTCTGAAAAATACATCTTTGTAAGTGTACATTTAAATCCAAAGCAGAAAATTCTCTTCAATGCCATAGGTATCTATGCTTTATGCATATTTGTAGGAAGACTTCTTCAAATTAGCTCTTATGTATTCTTTTTTGTAGCGTGGGAGGTGATGTTAGTATGTTGCTTCAGGTTTTGACAATGATTACATTGAGGTAAGCATTAGAAATTAGTGATTAAAGGATAATACTTTAAGTCAGAGTTCTGATGATTACAAAGGGACAAAATAGGCACTTGATAGGTAAGAACAAGGCAAATTTATATACAAGATAAAGAATGCAGTATTTATCATTTTCCTAGTTATGCTTTTGTTTTAAAATGTTTTACTCTCACCGCCCATTTCTCCATCAAGTGAGGATTGTACTGTGAATAAAATTTAGAAGAGGTTATAAAAACACAGTTTGTCTACTCATACATAGGGGGAGGCAAATACAGAAGAAAGGTCAAAGTTACAACACAAAAGAATGGACAGTTATGTTAGACAAATTTACTTCAAGCTCAGGAGGTATTAATGTAATGCAGGATGATTCCCGCACTGCCAGAACAGATTCAGTAATTACAAGTGGGTACAGCATATATAAATTGAGTTGTGAGCAAATTCTTTTGTAATGAAATCTAGTAGCAGTTGTAACTGGGAAAAGCTACTGCCTCTCCATTACGATGATTTTGATTATCACAGACTGGTAGGTGTGAAAGATACTGCAGCTCATCTGAGCCAGCTCCCTGAAAATTTAGGATTTTTCCATACGCTGGCCTAAATTCTCAGCTGGTACAGATGCCCATAGGTTCAGGACTTCAGTGGAGGTTTTTAATCAGACCACTGTTGCAATTACCTCTCCGCTGGCATTAACCCCACCTGAACTCACTGTAGCTTAAGGACAAAGACATATTCATGTGGATCTTTAGTAATTTTTTTTATTTTATTTTTGAGGCATGTGATTTTAAAGTTGTATTGATAATATCACAATTTCAGATCCCTTAATCCCTCCGTTACTAACTAGCAGATACAGGTATGAGGTGCATGTGAGGTACATATCACTGTTTGTGTTTCTCCCACACCAGCTTTCCATGTCCCACCAGTCATATTGACAGAGCTGTTCTATTCCTGGCTCTCCTCCGTTACAGCCCATGGATTCAGTACAGATTTCAAAGGCAGTGCTTCCAGCACCCAGCACTGCAGCAGTGCTCATCTCTGATCTCACTGCTGTGCTGAATGATCCACCGCTGCGTGGCTGTGTTTGAAAGAACTGCCTTTCCTCTCTCATCAGGTGTGGGCTGGAGTCATTCCTCATTTTCTATGAGTCTAGGGAAACTTTACTGAAATTCAGGGTTCGTCCAGTGTTGTGGTAAGGAGCAGCAAAACAAGGCAATGTACGTTTGAAGGATAGATAGTTTCATACCTTTTCAAAGGTGTAAGGTTTAGTTATTTAAACTACACATTCCTCTTTGAAAACCCCTAGTGAAAGGTGCAGATGAGAGGAAACGCTCCCATATTGAACTGGCAGGGAAACAGAAGGGTTGGAGACATTTTCAAGTTTCTTTGCTTCTTAGAACTTCTTTTATGCTGAAAGGGCTGCTTTCATTAGATACTTCCTCCTAAATGAACACATGGAATACACTTTTAAAACCGAGGACAGAGTTCATTGACAGAGTCAGAGAACATGCTTTCTGCCGAATTTCTTCTTGACTTTGAGGTATAACTTGTGTTGTCCAAGAGCAGTCTGTGCAAGACAAAATTCGGTAAAATGCAAAGCAGTCCTGCAATGCTAGCATTTTAATTATGTTTTTATGGTTGTCTTAGAAAAAGAGTGCATAAAGTCCAAATATTTTTATTGTGGCTCTCTTTGAGATAGAGTATATTTTATTATGTTTTATTTTATGTATACCTGCTACTGTGCCCTTAACAAAGAAAAGACAACGTATAAAAAAACCATTTTTGTTACTATAGTGACAAATTTAAAGCAAACTACCTGCTTTTTCTTACCAGTATGACCCTCTCCACCAAGTTCTGTTTTGTTTGCAATTAAGTATTCTGTTTAAGACAAAGTGAAAGTGTTCAAGTTGAGCATCTGTGAGAAAATCTAGGGAAATAAGAATTTATCTATGCTCCTTTTCACTGATTACTTCATAGTTTTGAAATTAAAAGTTGCAGATTTACTTTCCTCCCCTGTCTGGAATATCTAGTTATTTTATTTTTGTGTATTATGTATCTAGCATGAATGTGCAAAGAATAGGCACTATCTCTATGATGCTTTTGTAGGGATCTAAACTTGATTAGTCCAAAGATAAGACAAAGTAAGTTACCTGCTGTATTCTTTTCACAATTTATCTACCTAAATAATGAATATACATTAAATATTATAAATACCTGTAGTGACACAGAAGGGCTTCAAATTCAGAAAGGCCGCTCCCAAATAAGCTAAAGAAATATATTTAATATGGATAAATGTGACAGAAAAATAGTCATAAAACAAGTACCTTTAAGTTACATAAGATGAAAAGGAAAGTTCTGGTTAGCTCACTTAATTCAAAATATTAAGATGCTGAGTGTATAAAAATAATAATTCAGTGCAGAATGGTATCTGGCAGGTAACTGTATGCCGTGATTTAGCCCCAACCAGCAACTAGGACCATGCAGCCGCTCGCTCACTCCCCCAGTTGCAATGGGGGAGAGAATCAGAAGGATAAAAGTGAGGAAAAGTTTGTGGGTAGAGATAAAGACAGTTTAATACGTAAAGCGAAAGCTGTGCACACAAGCAAAGCAAAACAAGGAATCCGTTCAAAGCTTCCCATTGGCAGGCAGGTGTTCAGCCATCTCCAGGAAAGCAGAGCTCCATCACACATAATGGTTACTTGGGAAGACAAACTCTGTCACTCCAAATGTCATGTCATGTCATGTCATGTCATGTCATGTCATGTCATGTCATGTCATGCCACGTCATGTCATCCCCCCTTCCTTCTTCTTCCCCCAGCTTTATGTACTAAGCATGATGTCACATGGTATGGAATATCTCCTTGGCCAGTTGGGATCAGTTCTCCTAGTTGTGTCCCCTCCCAGCTTCTTGTGTCCCCCAAATCTACTCACTGGCAGGGTGGTGTGAGGAGCAGAAAAGGCCTTGACTGTTTGGAAACAACTGAAAACACTGTTGTGCTATCAACACCATTTCCCATCCCAAATCCAAAACTTTGCCAGCTGTCCCAAATCCACTATGCCAGCTGCTAACAAGAAATTTAACTCCATCCCAGATGAAACCATGATAGTTTGAAAACTATAAAATGAAGTTAAATCTTTAGGACTATAATGCTGTTTCTAAGATGGTTTATTTCTTATAATTTGCAAGAAAAATGAAGAAAAAAGAAATATAAAACCTTTTCTAGAAAAAATCTGCAGGTTTCTTATATGAAATGCATATGTAGGATAAACTGGTTAAATTACCAGTTTCAGTAATGGTTATTGAAATTATTTGAAACCTAAGAACAGATCAGCATGTTTATGCTTTTAAGTAAAGAAAGTTGATTGTGTTCTATGTACTCTTAGATGTAGATAACTGTTTTCAAGTCTAAAATATGATGATACATTATCTGGATATGGGCCACAATGCTGTGTATGTCATGTTGTCTGTTAAAAAAACAGATAAAGCTAGATGCTGATCTGGAAAGAATTCTTAGGAATTTAGGAACAGTTATGCTAAGTAATTGATGTGCAGCCACAGTCTATTTCTTAGTAAAGATTAGTCCTGTAGCCATTCATTGAGATGATTACCATTGAGCATGTACAAAATCCTATGCAATTCCAGGGGACCAGATTGCATTATTAGAGACAACATTTTCTGCCTTGACATGGACTAGAATAGAGGAAGAAGGCAGCGGAGAAAGGAGTATTTGTTCATTAGCAACAGCGTCCTTTCTGCAAGGTGAAACACATATAGAGATTTGAATTTCCAGGTGCATATATTTTCATATCTAAGGCACAACAACAATACTTTTTCCTCAATGTAAAGAATGTGAGAAGAGCAGTGAGAGGAGGAGAAAAAGCCTGTGTTTGAAAAGCTAAAATTGTTTCAGCAGTTGCATGAGATTCTACAAGTGTCTAAGCTTAGAAATTGCAAAACATAATTTTTTTTTTTGTCATTCAAGTGCAAACAGTCTTTCATCTAGTTTTATTAGTTTTCAGTAAAAGACAGAACAAAAAAATTAGGAGCCTGACCATTATTTGCCAGGTTTATGGTCCATTTCATTGAAATCACCAGTAGTCAAGCCTTTTATAAGAATAGGTTTGAATGTAATAAAGACTGCAGCATTGTAGTTGTATGTATTTGCTGTATTTTCAGTTTACTGCACAACAGTATTAACTATGAAAATAGGAAAATTAATTACTTTTTCTAAAAAAAGACATCCTATGTATACAAGGCTAGAGATGTATTTAAAGCTAAATGTTTATCTCTTTCTTCTGGCATTAACTTGCAGAGAAAACTCAGCATTAATAAAATATCACCAATGGGCAAAATTCTGGCAAGTTTCCAACTACTCACCTTAAGAAAAGAACACCTATCCTCAACATGAGGACAAATTTTGTCATAACTGTTTTGGTTTTGTTGGAGAACAGTTTTTTCCATCATTAAAATCCCTTCAAGGACTGCATTTGCCACCGTCATGGCTTACTGATCATCTGGATAGCTGAAAAAAGAATAAAACTAAAAATGGAGATTACTTTTTTGAATGATAAATCCTAAACCAGAGTATAAAGTTGGATAGCTTATTCCATTAAAAAAAAAAAAAAAAAGACCATAGGAAGAACTGTGGTTTTGTTTTTCCAGTTCAAAAATATGATTAGCTACACACAGAAAAGCATGGCTTTTATAATTACAACCTGGTGATTTTTTTTTCCTGATTGCATATTAATGGCATATTTTGCTGTACATTTCAACACAACTGAATGTTTCACACAACTTGTTCTCTTATAGTCAGAAATATTGGTGCAAAGTTGTACTGAATTAGTGGGAGATTAGGCAGGAATAGCAACTACACCACCATCCTCAGATGAAACATGGTGCTGGCTGGCTCAAGGGAAAGCAGTTACAAACCTCTCTTTCTGCCTTCAGTCTCAGACAGGGTGTGTCTTGCCATCAGCAGAGAAACCTTGACTGTATTTCTGGATTTCTGGATTACAGGGAATCCACACGGTCATTGCTGAATACTCAGGGAAGCCTCCTTGTTTCCAGCAGCTCTGTGGCTTGCTTATGTGTCTGCTCCCTCTTCTGCTCTGCAGTCTCTCCATCCAGAGTATTGAGAGTTTCATCTCCTAATAACAATTTATGAAATTACAATAAAAAATATTTACTACAGTATTAGGAACTAAACACCTGTATGCACCTGCCTAGCCTTATATTGCTTCAGTGCTTCATGGCGTGCTAATGATACTATTCTTTCCCTGTTTTATTCTTAACCATTTTAACTGGATTTTGGATTACAGTCATATGTCAAAATTATGACGAGCTTCTGTTCTGATGTAGCAGATGTTGTGCTGTTGACTTCAGAAGAGTTTTGTCCATTTATAGCAGCAGACTGTATAATCTAGCACTGCATGGGTCAGTACCTTTTACAGGGAGATTTGATCTCACAAGATTAACTGTAGAAGAATTTGAGATTTTTGTTACTATGCTTTTCTTCAAGGCATAATTCGACCAGATGTTATCTTGTGAAGTTCTCCATTATGTATTAAACTCTTGTTCTTTTTTGGTATTCGTTAATCTAGTCCTTCTTCCATGTCTGTAATAAGCAAAACATCTGTTTCTTCTTGTTCAATCAAAGTGCCTACCTCAAGAGTCCTACTTTTAAAATAATGTCATTTAAATAGAAATCCTAGATAGGGAGAATGCATTTCATTAACATATTTAATTTGCATATGAAACCATCTTTTCCAGAACTCAGCAGGGAATTTGTGGTCACAGCAGTATGCAGGGTTTTTTTCTCAACTTGTATACCAGAAAGTTAAAGAAAAAAACAATGCAAATAAATATATGTGTAAGCTCAGATGAGAGAGATTAAACTGTAATGAGAAGTCATTGTTGCGAATTTGGGATGTTGTCCATTTTAAACATTCCATCTGAAAATTCTTTTAATAGAAAGAGACATATTCTAGTCTTAATATTTGGCCTTGGTTTACAAAAAGAGCTCAGTTAAGCTTGACATTTTTAAAGTCCAAACAGGAATAATTCCTCAATATACATGAGGCATGTAATAAACTATTACAATAAAAATAGGTCATGCAGCTGTGCAAACTTATCCCCTATGGGAGCATATGCCATGTATCCCAATAATAATTTAAGCCCCTGGACCAAAACATTATCACATTAAAAAAAGAGGGTTGATGCTACTGCCTCTAAACCACATGTAAATACAAAGCAGATAAAAACAGTGGCAGAGAAAAAAGGTGCTCTTAGTTACACCACCAAGGAGCACAATCAAAGACAATAGAGAGTATTTGCTAAATGCTACCGAGCAATCCTCATTAGTGTCCACAGGTAAACTCCACGGAAAAATGCTGCAGCAAAAAGTTTTGTAAGCAGATGTAAAATTGCACTTGAATTTATGTAGCAACTTTGAGCCAGAACAGTTGGAATGTTACTATCATACTTTAAAGCTCCATAAGGAGGGTTTATGTACGTAGCTAAGAAGACGGCCTTAACTCGTGATCTTTTTGTAGTCAATACAGTGAAGAATTCATAAAACAGACAGTGTGAACTTTCAGGAAACGGCAGGAACAATGCCAACTTGTAGTAGATATTTTTAATACAGGCAAAATACCATTTTGGAGTGCTTCTCCAGTCATGCCTCTAGCAAGCAGCTTACAGACAGCAATATGTCCCCTTAGTATATTTTGCTAAATGCTGCGCACACAGAGAGAATGCATGGACTTAGTTTTTGCTGGTAACCTGCAGCTCTCCTCATGCTTTGATTTCCATTCGATCTGCTCAGCAGATCCACCTGCTCTGCTGATCCACCTTTCCTCCACCTGCTTCTTGCCTTCAGTCATTGCAAGACTCAGTTTTTCAGTGTGGTGCTAGTGAGCTTGGGCAGTTTTCACTTCACTGCGCACTGGGAGAGCATACCACAGGTACTAGCTAGAAGTGATTGCACTGGTGCGTTGTGTACCGTTTTCACCTGTTAATTCAGCAGATAGCGTCATCTGTTTCTGTGCTTGAAGAAAGAATGTTTTGGGACCTTCAAGAAATCCATGTTGAGTTGGACAAAAGTTTCCCTCCTCCCTGTCCCTCCTTCCCCCCCCCAAAAAAAAAAAAAAAGTGTGGTGGGACTCCAGTTCACAAATTGGTTGTCATGGTAATGATGGCTTGCTTTTTGTTTGTTGGTTTTGGGGTTTTTTTCAATTTAGTCTATTTGTTTAGGGAGAAGCTGAGCTGAGTTAATTTCTCTCTGTTTTTACATCTCATGCTTTCTAAACGAGGAAGCTGAACTCTCTGATAAAGATTAGACTTTGAGTAAAGAATGCAGCAGTAAATAGGTACATAGTCTGATGTATTAGGTTACCTCTTTAGCCTACATAGATAGTTCCAGTCCTCATTCTAGTGTTATTTAAAATATGTCATACAAGAACAACATGGGTATTGTGAAACCTATTTATTTAGTGTGTACAGAGCAGACTAAAATCTGCAGTCAAAAAATACAGACTGAAATAACTGAAGTATTTTGCATCTCCTGCAATATTCAGTTTAAAACACTTTTCTCATTAGTACAATCAGTTCATTCATATATGAAAGAATATCTTCAAGAGATGAGGATGGAAAACTGAGGCTTATTGAACTTCCAATATCATGGAATAATCATCTGTCTTTAGCTCCATCAGTTGTTGTGGTGGGTTGACCTTGGTCAGCTGGCAGACACCCACCCAGCTGCTCTCTCACTCCCCTTCTCAACAGGACAAGGGGAGAAAACAAGACTGAGAAGCTCATGGAGTGAGATAAAGACAGGGATATTACATAACAATAATGGTTGCAGGCAAAATAGACTCGACTTGGGGAAAATTATTTTAATTTATTGCCAGTTAAAATATATTTAGGTAGTGAGAAACAAAGATAATCATTAAAACAACACCTTTCCTCCTCCCTCTCCCAAGCTCCACTTCAACTCCTCACTTCCAACTCCAGCACTTCCTACTCTCGAGCAGCACGGGGGGAGGGCAGGGGTATGACCAGGACACAGCGGCTCCTCGCAGCCATCCCTGCCCTCTCACGCTGTTCCCCTGCCCCAGTGGAGGCTCTCCATCCACAGGCCACAGCTCCCTCTGGAGATACCCACCTGCTCCAGCAGGTCGCAGTTTGTCAAGGTGCAAAAGCTTATCTTTTGATATAAATCAAATGGTGGTGCAAGGCAGGCTGACACTTTTTTGCCTCATGTCCTCTTGTTTCTTGGTTTCTGCAATATCCCCCTTCCCAGAGAGTGCTTTAGACCTGCCTCCCTCTGGACTCACCGTTTTCATGGCATGGGCCTTGTGTTTTAATAGCCAAGTTTTAATTTTGTCCAGGAGTCTCTAATCATTGTTACTTAGTTTAAGGCAATACTGAATAATACCTCAATAAAAACTGACATAGATCTTTTAATGGTAGGTCATCTCGAGCTGGAAAATTGGGATTTAAGTATGTTCTGTTAAATGTCAGTTGTAGAAACACACACTGTAACAATTTTGGTTTGGAACTCTTTAAGAAGGCATATCTTCTTTTCCTTTCTGAGATTATTATCAGTAGAAATTAATTTTATCTGGGTTGTAATTATGTGTTTTTCCGTTTCTTCTTTGTTTGTCAAATGTAATGAAAATGAAAAAGGAGCCCACAAACTGAAAGAAAGCTTTTCTCATGTTCAGTATATTAGGTCTTCCATCTAGTCTTACACTAGATTGAATAAGTTTAGATAGAAACATTTCTTACTGATACTTTTTTTAAGAGACTTCTGACACTTTTATTTACACTAATGAATATTCCAAGAATATTCCAAGGTATAACACTGCGTGTTATTTCAGGACTTGATCCTGTATCTTAAACAAATGTGTAGAAGCAGTGGGGAAAAAAAATATTCATTAAATGTGTAGGTATATCTGTTTGCCATGAATATTATTCCTTGTTCATAGAAGATAACATTCTTTCGAATGTTTGGAAAGTTTATCTTCCATTATACTTCTGCTGATATTGTGCATCCCCATTAATTTTAGAGACAGCTTATTGCGTTGCATTGTGGTTTATTTTGGCAAATGACATTTTGCTAAGGCACCTTTGTCTAGGTGGAGAAAATGTCACTTGTAAGAGGTGCTATAATTTGGAATTTACTTTTACTAGAGTGTTTGCTACTTAACTTGCTGACCCAACATAACCAGCCCGCACGGTTATGACCAGTTAAAGTACTCTTTCACTGTTCTTCAATGGCAGCTTAACGTGCCGGCCAAACTGGGTTCCTGCTACCTGCTGGAGACAATGTCAGAAGTATATGAATTGTCATTTTTTTTAAAAGAACTGAATGAATGAACAGATCCATCTGCTTCGCTGCTGTCAGTACTGGGAGGGTGTTGCTCCCCTAAGATTGTGGGGTTTGGCAAACATTTTCAGGTTTTGCAGTGCTTTTGTGATAATGTCTTCATCTTCTGTGACTAGCCCCACGTCCCAATGATAGGATTAGCTGTGAACTCACCTTCCACATGAGCCTTCCCTCCTCCTATTTTTTCTTTCCCTTTTCTTGGAAATATCCAGCTTTTGATAAAGGCAGCAATCATGAGCATAATGTGCGCGTTGGGTTTGTTACTCAAATAATTAAATAGATTAATCAATACCATTTTCTTTTGAACTTGATCATGGAGACAGTTAAGAGATATTCTTTATTAGTAAAATGTAGAATGTGGCCTTTTAATGGGAAATGTCAATGCTAACATCTGTAGTTAGGCACAATTACACCTGCCAGCATGGACACGTTGGTAGTTCCAAGACTTGTATTTAAGATATAATGTTATTTTTGGGGTAATCGCTACTTTAATAACAATGCCTTGTTTTTACACTAAAATTACTTCATTTATGTAGTAGCCTTCGTTAAATCTTACTGAGCCTGGGGGAGAGACACACAAAATACTTGAAATAACAGATATTGGACTAAGTAAAATTTTCTACTGTTTTCTGTTCTTCATAGGCTCTGGTCTCAATGACGGGCAGTGGCATGAAGTCCGATTCCTAGCTAAGGAAAATTTTGCTGTCCTCACCATTGATGGCGATGAAGCTTCAGCTGTGCGAACAAACAGCCCTCTACAAGTTAAGACTGGAGAGAAATATTTCTTTGGAGGTAAAAAAAATGTCAAAACATATATCTGTTTAAAGTGCTGTTGTGTTTTAATCTACATAATGGGTAAAATGGAGCTCAGGATGTAATTCATTCATATTGACTGTAATACGGCTAAAATGGCTAGGTGATGGTCATCAAAAAGTAAAATACTAAACTTAATTTCACTTTTGAGACTGTTTTTGTACCTCCTCATCCTTGTAAAAGAAACCCTGAGAAGTTCTGTACAAGAGTCAATCTAACTTGGAATAATTTCCCAGATCTTCTCTGAACTTCTCAGAGACCGTTTCTGAAAGGGCAGCCTTCCATTAGTAGTTTAATTAAATGGCACTGAGAAGAGAGATAAACTTATCTTTTCAAGTTTAGAATCCTGAAGATTAAAAAATACCATTGTTCAGGACAGGTCTTAACCTTTTGCTGATTTTTTTTAAGAGGTGTCATGACTGTGGATAATTAAGCTTTCATAAATTGAAGCCTAAGATTGTTCAGTATTTCTATCTATTGACAGATCATTACTAAAAAGAGTTCTTGCAAGTTGTCGCTTGAATGTTTAGTCTTCTTGCTGTCCTATGTTAGCATGTATGAAATTTAAAAAAGGCCATCAAAACTCTTGGATTTTTTAAATCCAATATTTAAATATTGGATTTAATATTTAATTAAATCCAATTAATAAAAAATCCAATCTAAATATATATATTTAAATTTCTATATTTAAAACCCAAAAATATTTTTGATACACTACTATCTTATAGGGGAAGGTCATTAAGGGTTCTTTAACTAACGCATAAATATTTTTTCTCATGCTGCCAGCCAGGTTTTTTTAAAAACATTCAATTCAGCAATGACCTGCAATCCTTGTTCAGGCAGAATTCTCAGTGAGCTCAAATGCTATGATCAAAAAAGAGTTGTAATTTATACTTCTGAAGTGTTGCACACGTGTGAGGCTGCACATGAAAGCTTCAGGCAGAGAACACAAATTTTAAAAATAAATTTACCAGTGTTGAAAACTGATTTTTTTCCAAACTTACAAGGTGCATAGGTGATTAAAATAAAATATAAATGTGATACTATAAGTAGACATAAGATTACCCAAGTGACAGAAAAGTTGGTGGCATATGAAATACCCTGAGTAGAAAGGGAAAAAATCCTTTCAAGGTTGTTCTCATTTCATTACCTCCCATCAGTGTAATCATTAAAAATACATATGGAAATTAGTGTTTAAATAATGTTACAAAACTAATATATAGTTAATTAAAAATAGATTCTAATCCTGCAGATACTGATGACACACACTGGCAGGAAACATTGTGGCAATGATGATATCTCAGTCTAAGACAAATATTACCAAATTAAAGTTGGTCTGTCACAAGAGTTAAACTTCCTGTTGCTGCAACATATGTCTCTTTCAATATCCTTAATTCAGCTAATGTCCTAAATAGTTTTTCTAGCACGTTGCCTCAAGTAAGATTTTTAGCATAGCCAGTTGTCACAGGCTAAAGCCTGAAAATTATTTTGTCATCAAAGCATACTGCTTCAATTTGTTAGAGCAGTCTGAGATATTCTCATTAAATGAAGTTATTAAGCACACATAGGAGAAAAATGAAAAGAAAGGCCCTACATAATACATCCAGTGTTAAATTTGGTTAATTTTGATAGGTAAAATCACCAGAACATTATTTCATTTCTGGAGAGATTGATTGATTTCTTCTGAGATGTCTTTTACTTCTGGCTTTTTGGTTGAGAGGGACAGACTGTCTAGTTTCTCCAGGTGGTTTTTGTACCCTTTCTCAGTCAAAATACAGGTTGATTTGTTGTCATTTCAGTTGGATTCTGAAATATGCTTGACTTGTAATTGTTGACCTGTACTTTCTAATCCCAGCATCCTTCCATAAAAAAAGTGTGCATGTAGATACTGTTCTAGTGGGATACGAAAGTCAGTCATGTTCCCTAAAGTATCATTCCCGCATCTGTTCACCCAAATACATGGTCCCTTTGCATAAGCTAGGGGTTTGGGGGTTTCTTTTTAATGTTTTTTAGTCTTCAAAAGGTATATCAAAAGAATAGCAGTGTCCTAACCTTCATGTCCAGTTTTATTTCAAAGTAAGAAGTCTGCATTTGCAGCCCTGTAGTTTTGCATTTTAACTGTCTCAAGCTGTGAATCTGAAGAAACTTTATTTCTGACTTGGATCTGAGGAACCTATCTATTTTAGTATACTCCCATGTGAATATTGCTATATATGTATCTTTTTTATTTTGCGCTATATATATCTGTTAATTAGAGATTACTTGCAATTTAAAGTCAGTCTTTTGGTTGCATATTAGAAACCTAATCTTTATATTCGCAATCTGCACCTTATGAGGCAAAAGTATTTTTGTTCTATTCCCTCTGTATGTATGTGTGCCTTCTTATTTTTGTTTATAAGCACTGCAAGTTGTGGCTGTTTATGAATAATGCTTGAAAGAACAGGATATAGACGTGACAATAGTGGGGAGCTTGAAACATTTGCACCACTTTGTAATTGTCATCAAAGATGTTTTCATTAGTTTTATTAGGAGTAAGTTCAGATAAGAAAGTGTAAAATGCTTTTTTTCTGCAAATATGCATAAGTAGTTAGGAAAGGGACAACTGCCTCTTGAATTCAGAGGATATCGGTTTTTTTCAAACTGCTAGGCAGCTAACAGAAAGCATTATCAATTCTTTGGTGATGATAATTTTCAGTACAAAAAGCAACCCAGTAGATGTCTTTGTTAGAGTTCTGAATACAATAGTTACAGGACTTTTAAACCTTTATATTATTAAAATTCAAACATATATCACAGATGCAGAAGTGAAATGGTCAGTTTTAAATATTAATGTTACTATATTCATCCCATCCCACTACTGTATATCTTGATCTTGCAAAATACTGAGAAAGCTCAGTCCATTGAACTTGTGTTCTGAGAGCTTGTACAACATTTCTAGAAGGTTCTGAACACATATACTCTTCTGATTTAAATTTTCTTATTTCATCTTTGAAAGAGATACCATATGTATGCAAATGTATTGTTCTCCAAATTTTCCCTTTCCCTGATTTCAAAATAAGTGTGTCTTTTTATATTCTGTTCTCTTGATGTCAGTATAGCGAATATGTGATACAGGCAGTGGTGTTGACTTCGCAGAAGAAAAGATTTAAAGGCTGCATTTTGGTGCTGCAGTGCAATATTTTCTCCAAAATATATTTGATAATTTAAAGAGAAAAGTAACTGCAATAAAATGGGTACTTCCTCAAAGTAGTGAGGCAGACAATAGATAGACCTTTTCCGTGAAAGTAACTACGGCTTTTACTGTAAGAGAAGTACCACATATTTGAATTTGAATTATTGAGACAGTGTCTGTTTTTCAGAAAAATGATAATTTTCATATATTGTCATAACTTTGCACTGGCAATATCCCATAATATTAGTTTTATAATAAAATAGAAAATCTCTCAAAATTGGGAAAGGATTAAAGATTGAGTGGGCAAGGAGAACATTACTCTGACAAATGTAATGATAAAACACTCCGGACAAATGAGAAATTTAAGCTGACTTTTACAAAGATAGGTTCTCAGTGATATCTGAAAATGTCCGTAATTTTACTCACAGTATTTTGATTAGAACTTGATTATGACTCAGTCTGGCATGACTACACAAATAACAGGGGGAATGCAGGGACAAAGGACGGTTGTGCATTTACTCCTGGCATTTGAAATTTTGGCACAGCAGACAAAATTTGAAATTTTGGAAGCAGCCTGTGAGCCAGAGTGTCCCCTCCCTCTTTGTGTGCACATGGATGGGTACGGAAAGGGCCAGTCGAACACTGTGTAGACACTGAGGGCGATAACAAAACTCCTGTGGACACTGAGCGGTGCACTGGGCCTGGTTAGTCAACCTCCCTGTCTAATAGCAGCCTCCAGCTGCCATTTTGAGAAAGCCAGCCTTTTAGAGAAGCCACACCTGACTGACACAGCCTCAGAACTAGTTCCAAAATGCATTCTGGTTATTCCTTAGTTTATCCATTCACTTGAATAGAAATGCTTGTCATTGACCACCAAACCCAGATTTTTACAACACGTACAGCGATATCGGAATAAAGGAGATGTGAAAATCAGGATCCTTTTGTGTCTTCTGCCCATAGAATACACTTTTCTACTTTTGAAAACTCAAAAGTAAATCGTAAGAGTAAATAATAAGTGGATTCTTTATTTCTCTGGCAGAGAATAAATAATGTTCAGTACTGTTATACTCTTTTTTTCTTTCTTCCTTTGTGCTTCTCCTGTGCTGTCTCGCAATGCCACTCCCAAGGGACAGACAGCAATGATGTTTTATTCAAGCCTAAGAGTTAGGGGAAGCTGTGCTAAAGATCAGGAATTTCTGTAGATTGTGTGAATGTGTGCGGGTGTATGTGGAAGGGTGGGTGCTAATTGCCTATTACCCTTCTGTATAATTATTCTTCTCTCCCCACTGGTTTTATTTTCCTTCTCTTTCTTGTCTTGAATTTGTTTTTTGGGAAAGAAGTGAACTTCCTTTCCCGACAAAGCTCTAGAGAATGATGTTTCTTTGTTGTTTCCAATTATCTGCATAAAACAAAAAAGCAGAACAGAGAAAGTGAATCACAGAGTGAAAATGAGTCCATTAACCTCATTTGCACTGTTGGCGATAAGGGGCTTTTGTGAGGCGTCTTTAAGCTTGCACCAAACCACCTAATAGCTGCCTAGTACCCAGAGGAAATATTTGATTAGAGAGGTAATTTTGACTTGTTTCTATTTCACAGCATTTCTTTTTAATTGTGTCTGCTTTTCACTGGCTTAAGGATGGGAGAGTTTTTAGTATGAGTGATAAATCTTGATTGAGAACAAAGGTATGCAGTGAGCATCTGTTGATCCACTGTGTGCTGCTTTTTCTGACAAGCAAAGATGAATGGACTTTGCAGTGTTTCCTAGGGGACATCAGTCTAAGGCATATATAAAGTCCTTCCTTTCTGTATAACTGTACAAAACGCACTCTTGGACAGGCATAGTTTTCCTGCCTATGGAATCTTGTTCCTGGAGTAGAATTCTTTTGTTTCTGAGAGTTGTGTTAATCTAAAAGCTCATGGAATTAGAGGCAGTGGAAGGAGAAGGGAGGAGGGAAGTCAAGCAAAAGAGATAAAAAACCCTTCCTCTGTTTCACATGTGCTGGGCTCTTCTGCATGTGAATCTTCCTTCCTTAAAAGCTGTCTTCTATAACCAAAGCCTTTGGGTGGCATGCCTACATTTTTTCTCAAGTTATCCATTATTATCATTGTGCAAATTGGTCATTAACAGCTGTTACAGTTGTGGCTGGACTTCCTAGGTAGCATCACTGGGATTTCAAAAGCACACAGACTATCATAATCACAAGTATTATGAGATAGAAAGGGGGTATGGGATTTTTTTGTAGCTCAAATTCAAAAGTGTTCAGCAAAACTGAGGTTGCGTTATTAGATATTACGTGACAAACAAATGGGACCCAGCCAGTGGCAACTCAGGTTATCTGTTACCTGTTGAAGGAAGCTAAAGTCCCTGATGACATCATTCTCTCAATCCTGCAGCTTCACACATCTCAGTAAGCAACAACGATGTTGGCTTGTATTTGCATTTCTGCATGCTGATCAGATTTTTAAAATGTCAGGGCTTCAGTTTTGGTAGCCACATGTTTCTTTTGCATGTAGGACTATGAGACTGGATGGTCAAATTTGCATTTCTTGTGGAAAGGGTACTTTCAGTGTGATTTGAAATCTTTCTGCGCATGATCATAGCTCTACCGTAAGGTTAAATCCAAATCCATGAGGAGAACAGAGGAGAACACAAAGCAAATTCAAAATTACTCAGAGTATAATGTGATTTTGTGTATCTTCAGCATTTATTTTCAGGAATCCTTCCGGGTCAGTCCTACAAAATAATGATAAACACAAGAAAAGGGAATGCAAGAATTGGAACAGGATTTTTTTTTTAAGAACCCTCACCCTTTGGATTCTTAAATCCAGGAGGTTTGTAAGCCAATAGATCAGCAAAGAATACATACATGCAGGATGTATAAACCTGAGGAAAACATGGAAATGGTTTTGTAGTAAGTAAAAAAAAAGCAAAAAAAAAAAAAAAAGATGGTAGTCAAATATAGGCACCTAAGCCTCTCTCTATTTAATATGCGATTCAAATCTTTATTATCTCATCTGCTCTCTTCCACTGTGAACCCTGAAACACAGCTGAATTCATACTTTTTATACACCTGACCGACCTGAAGGGAGTTGCTCAACATTGCACATTAGCTCTTTGAGTTTTACACTTTTTTCATCATGTTTAAAGTTTTGTTGATTTCATTCAGATAATTTGAATCTTAGAAAAATGAGACTAGGTAAAATGATGGTGACATTCTGTGATTAATTTTCTGTAACGTCAGTAGTATTGTTAGTGATGTTATAATATGCCAATCCACCAACACGTTGTATACAACAGTACAAGCAGAAATACAGGAGATAGATTGATCTCCTGAAAAAAAAGCAGGTGCAGGCAGAAAGCTGTTACTTTGTACAAGAAAATAAAAGATCAAATGTATGATAATGTGAGTTTAGGAATGGATATATGGGAGCATGAGTGTTGCTGAAATAACTTCAGCTTTTCAGCGGAGGCCTATTAGAGATGAGAAATGTCTGCCCACTGAAAAATGAATGAATGAAGTTTTGAGATGTGCTCTCCTTGTTATACAACATAAATCTCTTGCTAAGCTGAAGATGTTAGCCACACAGTATATATCTGGAAGTTTCTCGAAAAAATAAATCGAAGGAACTGAATGTCTTTTGCTTTATTTTGTTGCAAGCACTTACCTGTGTGCAGCAGATAAGAGAAGAACAAATTTTTCAATACATTTTCTTTTCTCGTGTTGGCATTTAAAACCAAGAAAGAACAAAGAATGAGGAAGAACATCCTCTGTTATCTCTCTGCTATCTTAGAGAGTAAATCTGCATGGACATGGGAAGGAGTAAACTGACCTGATGGAACCCTATTGTTTCTAATTTTGTGTATATACACACAGAATTTATTTCTTTTTTCACTAAATACAGTAGTCATATAGTAGCCTGAGTCTCAGAAACAAATTGCATCAAGTTTCTGAATATTAGAGAAAAATTCAATTAAAGTTAGATGAAATTCCCTACATGATATAGTTCTTGTCTTTGAAGAGAAAGGAAGAGGACTTGTAAAATTAGTAATACTTCTTCTAAAGGAAAAACTCTTGGAGAAGAAAATGTCTGGTGAAGACCCAGAAGAGAGCTATTGGAAACACACTCAAAAGTGACAGTTATACCTATATCCTCTATGTCCCTCTTGCTGATGGTTCAGTAGGTCAGGCTACAAGATCTTTGGTACCAGTAGCTGATATTGCTTTCAGAGGCTTTTCTTGTTTTGGGGAGTGGCTTACTGGTGCTTCTCAGTGGGTTTTCCATAGGTGTTGAAGTATTTGTGATCTCCCTCTTTAATATAATAGAACCTACCTCAGCCTCCCCTTTTCCTTCCACACCCTTTAAATGTGAGACAAATTTTCAATTGCATTTCAATGTTTTCAGTATGTAAATGAGCACCTATCAATATTGTAAACTAAGCAAGAAAATGACTACTACCTGCCATTGGTTCTGGTGGTAATCAGACAACTGACTTGCATGTTTCAGAAAATCTACCTATCTATATAATGGTAAACATAAATAACTTTGGAAATCTAGTTTAATGCATAACTGGAGAAAAAAAAAAACAAAACCAACCAGGATGTGTTCCAGAACTTGCCAAAATATGGTGTTTGTGGAAATGGAATAAAGAGCAAAACCACAGTTACTCAGGTGAGAGGCCTGCCTGACTCACATGGTCTGAGCTGAGAATGGTTCTCAGTGCTGATTGTAAGTACTGGCTCATGTATGAAACCTGTCGGGGGCTCCAATTAAATTTATAATTACTATCTGCTACTTCTGCTATATAAGCAAACTGCAGGTAGCCCTTTGTGTCTAGGGCAGGCTGTCAATTAAATCCTTCCATGCCTGCAGTCCCAGGTTGTTATTATCGCCTTTCTCTGAAGTCGACAAATCTCATCATATAAAAGTGGCAGTCTAGGGCTCTAACAGGAACACTTATTAGTGGTGCTTTTGTAAATCATGAAGTAGATTTTAAGGGCTTATGTCTTTCCAAAGAAAGACCTTATTGAATCTCACAGTCAGTGGCTTAGAGCTGATTTATCTGCATAAATTGGCGAAACTGAACTGTGAAGCAGAAACAGAATGGTTTTCTCTTATCAGCAAAGCACTGAACTTACCTGTGTAATATTTTGCAGTGGGAAGTAACAACTTGGAGATGCACAAATCTCCAGTGTGGGCTGCTGACGGCAACTGGCTTATTGCCCAGTCTAAGGGCATTAAATTACTTTGTCAGTGTCAAAGTATGTCTACTTTCAGTTTAATTTGAGGTGCACAAGGTTTTGGAAATGCAGTACTGAATATTTCATATTGATGATCTTAGGAGGGACCTGAGAGTTAACCAGCAAACAGCTAGACCATTTTGGGTTATTGAGTCCTGTCAAAGATGCTGTCATTCAGCTTATTTACTGGATGGCCACAATCCTTTTTTTTTTTTTTTTTCCTTTTGTTTTTTCCCTAAGACAGAGCAATTTGTCTGAGATTGGACAATTACCATAAATACTAACTGTAGAGCTGTTAAAAAAATCTTGTGTTTATGAATGAAGAGAAGGAATAGGACACTTTTGAGGGATGATGGTTACTGTCAAGGTTATATTGTAAAGTGTAGAACAGTGAAAATAGATCTGTTGCCATGGCAATCAAAGATAGTCTTAGCCTGTTTGAGTTAATAACCCATGATACGAAGTGTATGCCTAACTTGAACGATCCCAAGAAGTGATTTTACAGACTTTCTGCTTCTAAACTGAAACTTGCATGCTTATCATTTGATCTTGTCCAACAAATCCAGGTTTCGTTAGACACTGTGACTAGTAATACACAATGACTGAAAATCCTTCAGTAAACAAACTTTTATTTATCAATAAGAACAAGCCAAATAGTGTTGTAGAATAGCAGCATGTATGATGCTTGTGCGTCTGGTAGAAAGAATTTTGCTTTAATCTATAACAACAAAAGTACTCTCTAGATGGCACTAAGGATATCTCCTTCTGAATCTTTTTCCAAGTAGATGAGGCCTCAAAAAGAAACAAGCTTTAATGATGCTTGAAAATGCTTCATCTGCTTCTTGCACTTAATTCATTTTCATCATTCTTGCTGACCAGACTTCCCAAAACAGTTTCTGTACTTGTCATTTTTTTAATCATTTTTTTATTCCAAAAGATTAATGTTAATTTTTTGAAAACTAATTCTTATATTTGATTCTGTAAGTTGGAAGCTTTAAGTGGAGCTTAAGAATAAATTATTTTTTAAATTTATTAGGCCTGTGGTGGTTTCACTGGCGTCATAGCCAAACTGAATGGGATTTTGGAAAGAGATGTTCAGATTCCATATTCCTGTGATTTTCATTCATAGGAACAGGTTGCCGGAAGTCTGACCTTCTTGCTTTTTTTTGAAATTCTTTCATTTATACTTACTGTTTTTGCACTTCATGCTCCCTGTATACCTGATAAGAGCTTCTCCTTGTTGCATTTTGCTTGATTGCATTTTCAATATTGTCCTTTATTGAAAATTGCATCTATTTTATTTTAAAGGAGAAGAGAAAACATGAGTGGGAGGGAAAGTTTACCACTTTTTATTATTTGAATGTGTTGAAGATCATGGTGTGACTACAGTGTTCATGCTGTTAACAACTCGCAGATCTTGTAGATAACATGATGAAAAAGCTTGATGCATGCTGAAGAAAGGTCACTGAGGAATTATACAACTGGAATAATAAATGAATCAAATCTTTGTGAGAATGGGCAGACTCTTTTTGTCAGTTATATATTCCTGTTCAATTTTTAAACAGATTTTATTATATGTATGATCTCAACAAAAGTCAAATAGGACAGGTCTTTATAAATGTAGTAAGTGATCTTTTCAGGAATCCTACAAATATTAGCAACAAAATTGTAATCATATTTCATGCTAGTGCCCAGAATTATAAAATTATTGCTGCATCATATCCATGTATCATTTGGTAAGTGGCATTCTGATTTGGGTCGATGGCTGTATTTTGCTGCATAAAAATAGTGGGGTTTGAAACACGTCATAAACCACTGGGATGCGGCTACACAATTACACAACCGTGTGTGCCTACATGCACGCTCATGAAAAATGTGTTCAATGGAACTAGTTTAATTTTATAAAGAAACCTAAACTCTTTCTTGTAGTGCTTCAACATTTTGGTGCTCAAACGAAGATGCAAACTCTATAGCTGGTGTTATCTACCTGTAGAAACAATTGCTGAATATCATACAGGCATATGAATTTTTAAGCTTTTTGTTGCTGTTTCTGTTCCATGCTTGGGCTTGTAATAGGCAAGTACTTACGTTAGAACTAGATTATTCCCTATACAAGGTCATTTTAGCTTTCCATCGAAGCCTTTCAGAGTTATGTTCAGGCACAGTAGCTGACACCTGTCCACCAAAAAATTGGCTTGGTTTGCATGTATACTTTGTATAATTAATATTCTGACATCTGAAATGACCTTGTAATTTAGAATTGATAAAGACAGATTTTCAAAAATCACATTTGATTAAGAGAGTAGAAAAGTACTGCAATGGCAATTTTGCAGTAAAATTTTCATTAGTTGCATTGAAGAAATTTCCTGTTATTTTAATATCTTTTGAAAGTGTTGTATACATTATAATTTTGCTATCAGAAATGTACTTTCAGTTAATGTGGACTCCACTCTATTCTTTACATGGATGTATTTAAGAAAGACTTTGACTAATAAGTGTATTCTTAGTATGTCATTACAGCTAGGCAACTATCCTAGTCTTTACATTTTAGCCTTTACATTTTTTTCCCCAATCAATAACAAATATGTAAGGACTCCACTTGGCTTTCAGTGCTAGCCCAGATTTTACTGTGCTGAAAAAAAATTAATCTTTTCAACAGGGTGGTACTAACATTCAGGGTGATCTTAAGGAAATTTGTTTCTATCCAACATCTTTTTAAAGTTTGTAGTGTGACATATAGAACATTTGTCCTTACCCATCATTTTTCATGAAACTGCTCTGAAACTAGTCTCATTTACACAGCTCGCTCCGTTTTCTGCCTTGCTACTTTCAGAAAATGCAAGGGCAGGACGAATCTGATTATTAGCAGTTTCAGAAACAGCCTTAGAGTTTACTGCTGTATGGATCACAATGACTGCGACTCACCTTTCTAATCCTATTGATCTGCAGTTTCATTAACTTGCAAACTTCATTTGCTCGCAAGCTATATATAATACGTCCTTGCTTAGTGAAATAAATAGCAGTATTTTGCCTGTATCATAAGCCCAAGACCGTTTCAAAAAATACTTTGCTTGTAATGAAAGTAAAAGAATTTAAAAAAAAATCTAAAAGGTGCATGCCTCATTTAGAAATAAAATTATTTAGAAATTAGATTATTAGATGTGTAGGGTTTACAATATAAATATATCCTGAATAAAAAAATCACTAGTAAAAATGTATAAAACAGTTTTTTAAAAAATACATGAGTGTATCCCATTCCCTTTTTCCACCTCATATTGTCAGGCCCACCACGTAAGAAGCTGAGGCGAATACTTTAACGTACATGAACCTTGTAATGGTATTTTGGTTTTGTGCTTCAGTCAAAGCTTTTGTTCTTCATTTAATGCACCCTGCTATTCTATAATGTGTTATGTTATAGTGAAGCACTATTTATCATTTTTAAATTACTATATTTCATCATTGAAATTCAAATTTTCTAAAAACTCTTCTTTAACATGGTAGAATCATTTTGTATTTATTCTCTCTGGTGACTAACTGTCATTTTTATCTTAGTTGATGATTAATGTATATTTGAGTTTTTCAGTAATTTTTCTAGTCTATATTAAAGATTGCAAGATAAAAGTGAATTTCCCTTTTATCCTCCTAAAAGTCTACCCTGGGGGAAACAAAGCTAGCAATTTGGAGAGGGTTTAACACATTCCAACATGTCTGTATGTGGATCTTAGCAAGTCATTTAATAACTGGTGTTCAGTTCACGTACCTGAAAAATGAGATTAAAAGTGCTAATTTGTGGGTGACTAATTAAAAAATGGCTGTGGAGAACTTTACATTTGGATCTATTTACAATACATTTGTATTAATTTTCCTTGAATATTCAAGTCCTAGTTTTTTATTACTAGAAGTAATTACAAAAAACTCATTTTAAGCCCCAACGAATGCATATTTAGTTGTAGTGGTTTATGTTCTTTTGTCAGTTTTGAAATTTGAACTGTTGTAAAAGCAATACTGCATGAAAAAAGGAAGAGTTTTATGAACAGATATGATGTTTGAAATATAAATTTTGTTTGTTCACAGAATCACCGATGTATAAAGGCATTTAAAATTGTTTGTCCCCATTTTGGAAGGCTTATACACTTTCCAGACATCATGAATTGCAAATTGTATATGCATATATATGTGGTATAAAAATATTATCATGTGATTTCCAGTTTGTGATACATTAGTTAGTCACATAAACGACTCCGGTAACAGGGACAATACTATGTGACTTACAGACAAAACCAAAACAGAATAAACTTTTAATTGCTAATACAATTTCATGTTTAAAATTGAAACCAAATTACTTGTTTACTCACTTATGAAATTCAGAAATATTTTCCTATAATTAAGAAGTTCAAGAATTTTATCATCTCGTTTTTGAAGATTTTGCTGACTTTTTTTTCCCAAGGAACGTATTTGTTGCATATGTATCTTCTGATAAGTTAGTTAGGGTTGTACTTCAATAAATTACAATGGGAGACTTATTACAAGACTTCTTTTAAAGGGTATTTGTGAGTCAGTTTAGATTTATAAGAGAATGATATAATGCAAATCAAATTTTCCGTTACTGTTATTGATACTAGTGTTATTACAAAGTAATCATCATCTTATCCACGAGGGATAAAGATGGCACATCCAGGAATATGCTCTGAAGATGCACTGAAATGAATACTCCTGAAAGAGTAATACGACTGAATCTTCTTGCTTATTAATATATTTTTGACAAGCAGTTAATTTACAGAGATTATTGAAAGAGATTTGTATTAATAAAATATCTAATAATATAAAAAGGGTACTGTGTTCAAGAATCATTTTAGGTAAACATAAAATTACATGACTTTTTGTTTTACTAACAGTCAAGAACAATGTTTTTTTAAACTGAGGGAAGGCTAATTTTTTAACTGAAGAATAAAATAATATTTATTTCATAATTTCCTGATAATTTCTTCTGTCTCCTAAATAGCAGTCATATAGAAAGAGCGGAAAAGGAATATATTTCAATATTTCAGGCTCATCATTTCACAACCTATGAAGACAGGTTTACTTTAAGAGAAACAAAACTTGTATTTCTTCTAAGAGTTTTTGTGTCATGGAGCTATACATTTGCATATCTCAAAATCTTATTTGCAGATTGATAGGTGTTAGTAACTGGCGTGAAAGACTTCAAATATGCAGTATTGTGTATATCAGATATAACAAAACAGATTTAGCCTTAGGGGTGGCAAATGGATGCACCATTGTGTCACAGCTAGGCTTTGTGATGTACTGATGCTGCCAAATTTCATAGAATCATTGCCAAAATGAGTGCCAGAGATACATGATGAAGTAATATTTAGGGGAAGAAAAGAAGTATGTCATACTTAAGATATCACTTTGAATTATATGAAAACTCACAATCTTCACTTTTGTAGTATAACGGAAATAACATTAAGTTGCTTAAAGCATTACCAAAAAGTGCTTAGCTGTGTGATCAGAACACTGTACAGATTAGAAAACAGAATAAATGTTGTGGAAATCAATGGTTATTTTTTATGTATTGTTTTACCAGGACCATTGATCAGTATGATCAAATTCTGTGTTTACAGGAACAGTGTGATTGAGGGGATACACACCACTTAACTGCCCTCTAACACGATGTTAATGCCAAGACAATACATTTTGTGAGAGAGTAATTAGAAAGCCAGATTGTATTTATTCTTTTATTCCATACTATGTGTTTGCATACTTTTTTTATAAAAATAAGTTACCTTTTGTGGGACCTGAAAGGATAAAAATTACTCTGATTCTTAAGGAGTCTGTAGTTAAATCTATCTTGGAAGCTGAGGGAAAACTGACTTAAAATGACTTGTGGTATATGAAGGATGCTGAACTCTGCAGATGCTAGTACCATCGCTCTGTGCACATGTGAAATATAGGCAGACAAAGGAGAGTGCAACCAAGTCATTTTGGGGTGTAGACAAGCTAATCTATAGCTGTAAGTAGCCAGTTGTTCATAATTTTCAATGAAATCACAACTAATGTCCGAGGTACCATCAGGACTTTGCTTTCTGACTTCATGGCCACGTTACTGTCTCTACTGCCTTTCTACAGGAGATACAGATCCAAAAGCCAGTTAAGGGCCGCTAAAACAGTAACAGTTTCCCAGAACCAACACATCTTGTGCAGTTCCTTTATAGAGTTCTTGGTCCTCAATGCCATTTGGCTTAAAATTAAAAAAAAATTCTTGCAGTTTTTAAGAGCACAAATGTAATCAATCTTCATTCTTCTTTTTTTTTTTTTTTATTTAATTCATTATTGTTCAGACTATATTATAGACTGCTGGTTATGGTGCCATGCTCTTGCTGTTTTGTCAGTGGAAGGACTCCTTTTTCAAGCAATTAAAACAGCTTGTTCCCATTTAAATCTAAGTCTGGACAATGTGTGCTGAATAATGTGTGCTTATATACCTGCATCTTGTAATTGCTTCCCCTTCATTCTCTGGCTTAACCTGATTCTAGAAACACATTCATTCTTAAATAACTTAAATGTATTTTTGAGAATGTGCCTTTACCTTGTATTCTGTCTCTACACATTATTGTGCTTTTTTTACTTAGGGTTGGTTATGAGGCCCTGAATTCCTTAGGCAGCATTCTTCCTACCGTTCTCCCTCTTACTTTTCTTCCCTCCCCCTGATTTTTGACTCCATCCTCCTCACCTCTTTCCCAGCACAATGCCCATTATCTCTCAATCAAGGTGAAGAGATGAATGACTTCTATTGCAAGAAGAGAGCATGAAGCCTGTGCACAGTGCACTCTAATTTGTCTTCTGTCTGAATGTAAAGCAGGCTCTATCACCCAGGCTGCCAGGCAAGGTTGAGGGATGGTAGCTCTGATAGGTTTATCATGTGTTCTCATCTCTAAGAAAGCTAAATGAAAACATAAAGTTCCCAGACATTGGTTGGGTACATACTGATAGCATATTACTGCTGGCACTAAAATTCAGATTCACACTGAACTGTCAGCATCTTTTTCTTTTAAAAGGGGCAGGGTGTTTGTACTTATAATCACGAGGACAGCAATTTCAAGGAAGGTGTCATATGTCAATACAGATTAAGCTTAAAATGTAAAATATATTACTGAACAATATTTTTCTTTTTGGATGAAGGCCATAAAGCTTCCCTTTGAGATAAGCATACCCCATGCATACACCACCTCACTGAATTTTTAAATTACACTTTGATGTGTGGGTTGGAAGGACTGATGGTAATGATGGCCCAGAATTAAAAGTTTCACATTGTTCATGACAATCAGAAAAGACTGCAGGAAAATCATCCCGTGAGAGAGGAAGGAAAAAAAAAAAAAAAGAATAAAAAAAGAAAAGAGGTAGATGAGGAAGTGTAATAAGCCACTTCAAACACAGTTTTATCACCAAAATTCCTAAATTAACTTCTCTCATTGATCTTGGGATTTCCTGCCCCCCTCCATTGTTTCCTTTAACATGTATTTTTTGTTTAATTTTACTCCATGTCCTTCTCTCTCTGCCTTTACGTAGAAATACTTTTCAGTCCAGGATGATTTTTTACTCCTCTTGAGAAACATGTGCTGTAGCTCCACTTAGGAAAAATCCCTAAAAGCTTTAACCACAGCTGACCACTTTGGCACTAGCAGAGTTTTCACTAACTTCACTATAGTGATAAATCTTGTGGAAAACTGTATTGGAAAACCTAGGTATTGCTTAGAAACTTAATGGAGTTGTTTCTCCCTGTGTCTATTTTATTGTACTTCAAAACAAATGGACCAACACTGATGAATCATAAAACAGCTAATTACACTATTTAATGGCTGAATTAGACCTACAGTAGGGGCTATTTCCCTAGTAAATTCTAGACAGTTCTGACTACCTCAGAAATAATTTCCATTCTGTACCATCACATGCCACAGAACTCCTTTAACATTAAGGCAGATACAGCCTGAGCAATTAGAATAAGAAGAGAGCTAGAGATTTTGCACATAGGAATAATGCTTCCCATGCAGAAACCAGTCTTTTGTTGCAAGGTAAGCTTAATAAATTTAGATTTACTATTTCTAATTCCTTTGTTTTCCGTAGTTTAAAATATAGCCAGTTTCTCTGTCCCATATGTCCCTCCCAGGAATACACAGTGATCTGGCAAAAAGGAATGCAGATGCCAACAAAAGGTCAAATGTAAAGGATGACACTTCCCAGAGGTAAGGCTAAAAAATACATTAGGTTGGTATTTTTGGATAGACAAGAGTGCCACAGAAGGAGGAACTAAACAGTCTGTGCTGTGTTTATGCCTTAATCAGGAATGTTGCTGTTAAATTTTCGTTGTTTTCCCCTCCATGTCTTAGGAGTCCATATTCCCTAGAATACATATTCTATAGATTACTATTAAACTTAAGGAGATGTTCCTTCTACTGAAAATCATCTGTAAATGAATTGCTGAAAATTTCACATTAGACATCTTATTAGATCAATATCAGAATGACAGCTGAACGGTGCAGTTATCCTCTTTCTGAGTGTATACCTCTGTGTATACCTCTGGGTATCCATTTTCATACTTTAATTTCTACAGCAGAGAAGAGTTTGAGAGTGTGACTCTCCAATTCCTGATTTGCCTACAGTGCTCTGTAGCAGATCTGATAGAATTTGGGTTCCTGCAGCTTTGGAGTGTAAGACTAGTGGGTCATAAAATGGGTAAAATGAAAGATTCTGGAGAAAAAAGAAGAAAAAAAGAAACAAAGTACATAAGTGTGTCTCTACTAATGTCGTGCTGCTGTTTACCTAAACTCATATTCCCACAGAGATGCGTCCTTCCTTCAGGATGAAGGAACTGCCTCTGTTTCCAGAGATCTATCCTGTTTCATCCTTCCAGTAGTTTTGTTTGTTTGCCTGTGTTCCTGGGCTTTTCATGTTCTGTGCAAAATTTATTTTAAAGGTTGACTGGACAGAAGGCAAAATCATCAAAGCTAATAATTCTGGTATTGTCCCATAACAACTCTCAAATGTTTGGTGAGAAGAGGCTTTTGCATTTTATTTTTTCCCCTCTTCTCCTCAGGCAGCTATCTTTTGCATTAACCCGTACGCTTCCACAGTTCATACAGTTCTCAATAGCTGGATAAATAACACCATTTTTATAAATTACTGCAGAGCTGCTCTAAATCCATCATCCTCCTATAATAGCCCTGAGACATGTAAGTAGAGGTCCGCTGAAATCCCTAGACCTGCCTGCTTGGGCTGTTTAATTAGGCACACAATGAACAGCCATGCTTACATGGCTTGACATTCATGTCTCCACTAGATTAGCAATAGCTACATGATGGAACAAAGAGTGGTGATTTGTGGCTGAAATAAAAAATTGCTTTGGGAAACTGAATTGACTATCATTTAATCTTTCTGAAGAAGTTATATGTAATTAACTGATTTAATTTTTAGAAGGCTGCTAATTAGGTGATCCACTGAGTTGCAGATGCATTAAATTATTGATGTCTTTCTGAATCAGCATGGGGCAAAAGTAGTTTGTAGCCCTGAGTATGTGATAATAGTGATGATGAGAAAGTTTAATCTCACAGTATTAAATAGTGCAGAGAAGGTGGATGAGAGCTGAACTTTTTAACAAAATAAGGGGGAAAAACTCCAGTGTAACATCCAACAAATTAAAAATAAGAAAGAAAGAGAGTCAGGGTCCTGCAGCTATTAAAGTCCTCATCTTCTGGTACACATTTCAAGTTTGCATTTTACTGTCTGTTCTTAATTTCTTTGTGAGCTTAATTCTCTTCCCTTTCCTGTGTGTTCTGTTGAGGACATTAGCTCCTTTTTTGTTCCTTTTTTTTTTTTTTTCCATTTTGTTTAACCTTTTGCAGTTAATTTTCTTTAAGATCTGTTGTGTTGACATCCAAACCAGGAAAAGACCAGACATCAGAATTTCACAAAGCTGTTGCTAGTGTTTTCTGTTATTCAGAATTTGAAGGCACAGGGCTCTGAAATACTAAATTAATCGTTTCTCTTGTCTGAGTGGGCTCTGCAGTTTCTTGAGGTAAGGTTATGCCAGTGGGGTAGCCTCAGATGATAGAATCTTTTCACAACAGTGGTCCTGAAGTGTTTGTTTTTCTCCTGCCTCCTACACCTCTCAGAAGCTGGTGCTACAAAAGGAGATGTGAAGCATTAGCCACCTAATTTACATCCAAATATGTTAGAGGATGGCCCAAGAAAATTAAAACACATTTGATTAATAAAAAGAATTATTGCTAAGTGTGCTACCTGCTTAATTTGGATTTGAATACTTTAATTCTTCCTTTACATTATGTTTAATTGGTTTTATGCCTGTGTTTCTTGACAAAACCATTCTTCTGTTCTGACACTAGACCATTTCAATATGTTAGAATTGTCTTTGAAAAATCAGAAGATACTATATAAAACTCCAGGAAAGGATCAGATTGCCTGAGCTGTGACCATGTGTGAAAAAGGTTCTCCCTGTGGGTAACTAACAATAACATAAACTGAGCTTCAGGGCCTTATCAGTCTGTTCCAGAGTATTTCCTTCATTTGAAATTGTTGAGAATGTATTTTCGGTAAAGGTGCTTGTCATATCTCTCCTGGCTTATCAAAGGTTAGCCATGCAGAAGATGATTTTTAGTCAGTTATTGAAAGGTTTTGTGAAGGGGTTAATGTATGTCTATCCTCTGGTTAGACCTCAACTGGGACCTTGCTCTAATGTTTCCTTAGCTCGTGAATATTAGCTTTTCTTTTGATTAGACCTAAGACATCTGGAAAGTCATCTCGACTACTTGTCTCTTGTGTGGAAAAGTCTAAATGTCAAGCAATAGGATTGAAAGCCTTTAAAATTGGATCATCGTCTGTAAAGAAACACGTTTATGAGCACAGCAGAGGTTTTTTTGCAAAAGTGTCTACAGTCTACATAGCTAAAATAAGTGCTGCTTTCACAGCCAGTACTAGATGTGGTCAGCTACCAGGAATCTGTGAATTGTTTATTGGATCTCAACTATACTTCCACAAAAAAGCCATGACATTTGGCATTACAATTTGCACTTGTGTCAGCTGCACAATTTGACATAGGGAGTTTGGTATTCTTGACCCCCTGTTCACCATTTGCCATGCACTGAGAAAAGGAATACATGAAGACCCCTCAAAGAACTGGTGCTTCATCTCACGTAACAGAAAGTCTTAACAATACAGCCTACAGGGATGTAGCAAAATGTTTTCATGATATAAAGAAAATGTTGTTTTGATGGTCACTGTCCTGCCTGCCACCAATTCCAGGAAGGATCAAATGGAAACCCCATGCTTTGTTCCTTTTGGCAAGTGATAGGGAAAAAAGAGTTGTTGCCTTCAACTTGTGTGATTGTGCTTGGGACTGACCAGACTTTCTCTTTCACCCAGCACTTGGCCTCAGTCATTATATTTTGTGGTCGTTCTATTCACCATCAGCTTTTCTGACCTATCATCCCAAGTCTGGAACAGACGAAGTGGCAGAGGCGTAACTCTAACCTCTGATCTGTAATGAAAGGGATAGAGTGCCCTGCTGAGCCCTGCTGTTGGGCCGCACAGCAGGAGGTCAGATGCACAGAGTTCATCTCAAAAAGTTTAGGTTTAGCTTCTCTGAAGGCCCAGTTTTAGTGTAATTTACTCAATACATTAGTAGGTATCTATGTGTTAAAGTAAAGCAGTAGTAGATGATTGAATTAGTCAGGATATGGATCACAGTGGTAGGAACTCTGTAAACTACCACCAGCCTGGGATATTTGTGGTGAGTTACTCATGCAGGAAGAAAACAGTCTGGTAAGACTACTGCTCGACTACTACTTTACTTTCTCTGTAAGTGAAATTCTTTTTCTATTTTTTTTTTTTTTGGTGATACTTTTGATCTGTTTTAAATTGTATTAAGAAATTGAATGTGAAGGGAAATTTGTGAAAAACTATGGGAATGCTGTAGTAGGAAGTGTAAGAAAGTCAGAAGGCGCTCACACTATGTTACCGTGATCTCACAATTGAAGCAGCTTTTTGTTGTTGCTTTCTCTTTGCTTTTCCAGACCAGATGGATCTTAGGCTATACCTATCCTGTCAAGTTAGGCCACGCAAATGTGTATACAACTGAATTTCAGGAACATGTGCAGCCCTCCCATGTACATCTGCCCTACAGATACTGTTCACATGTTTTTAAAAGTTTCCCTTCAAGGGCTATCTCTATTTTGTATATTTTAGAGCTTCATAAGCAGTTTTCAGGGTTTACTGGAAGGAAGCTTGTGGACAGTGTTTTTGTATATATTGAAACTGGTTTTGTGTCATCTATGAAGTGAATAGAAATTCTGCTGATTTATCTTGCCATTTCTTCACGTACAGATTTAAAGAAAAGTCATGAACAATGTCTGTGCAAGTAAGAGAGGGTGTTAACTGAACTTATTTGATGATGTACTTGATCTTGTCCAACTAGAGTTGGAACAATATTATTTTTAAGAACTAAAAAGAAGAAAACAAGTGGAAATTGCACTTCCATTTTGTAAAACTTTGAAGAGGAAAATCTGTTAATGTATTTAATAGCTTTTCATGACACCAGATGCAGTGCTGCATAAAGTGTGGGGGTTTGCACTGTCTTAGTTTCATTTTCGTCTATCACCTTTATTGCCATGTGTATAATCTTACCTAACATCACAAGGTGTTAAATGATGTCGCTTGTACCAGGGAGTGACAGTATATACATCTAGGGATCAAAATGCTCAAAACATTTAGCACAGCATATGCTGCCTGTGGAAATTTTCTATGTCAAAATACCCAATTTAGCTCTGAATAAAGCAGCAAAAGAAAAATCAACAGCTGGCACTCTTCATTTCTGCCGATCCCAAGCGTCAGGCTAAACAAACAGGAAAAAACCCTTCTGTTCTCTATTCTCCTCCCTTTCAACCCTACCCCTACCATTGAACACAGAGTTTTAATTGTCACATTACAAAATGCAGGAACACAATGCTAGCACAGTTTCTTGCTTATTCAAGATTCCTAATGATATTGGTGAATTAGCCAGGATGTCCATTAATTCCTACTGTAATCATATGTGGGAAGCTGAGTGTGATCCAATCAACACCAAAATATTTTCAACTCTGTAGGTGCTAGAAGGCTGATACATTGAAGATTAAGTGGCCTAGTTACAGACTGAATGAACAGATACTTTTCATTTGCTGGCTATGCTGTAAATTCTTCATCATGCCACTTTGTGTCTTTGCCTCTGACTTTCATAGGATCATAAAATCATAGAATCATAGAATGATTACAGTTGGAAGGGACCTTAAAGATCACTTAGTTCCATTCCCCTGACATGGCCAGGGACACCTTCCAGTAGACCCCATTACTCAAAGCACCATAAAACCATCCTTGAATACCTCCAGGGACAGGGCATCCACAACTTCTTTGGGCAACCTGGCCCAGTGCCTGACCACCTGCACAGTAAAGAATGTCTTCCCAATTCCTAATCTAAATCTGCCCTCTTTCAGTTTAAAACTCTTAGCCCTCATTCTACCTCTACAGTCCCTGATAAAGAGCCCCTCCCCATCTTTCCTGTAGGCCCTCTTTAGGTACTGGAAGGCTGCTATAAGGTCTCCCTGGAGCCTTCTCTTCTCCAGGCTGAGCAACTCCAACTCTCTCAGCCTGTCTTCATAGGAGAGGTTCTCCAGCCCTCTGATCATCTTCGTGGCCCTCTTCTGGACTCACTTCAACAGGTCTGTGTCATTCTGATGTCGGGGGCTACAGAGCTGGATGCAGTAGTGCAAGTGGGGGTCTCACGAGAGCACAGCAGAGGGGAAGAATCATCTCCCTTCACCTGCTGGCCACAATTCTTTAGATGCAGCCCAGAATGTGGTTGGCTTTGTGAGTGCACATTGCTGGCTCATGTTGAGCTTCTCATCCACCAACACCCCCAAGCCCCTCTCCTCAGAGCCACTCCCAATCCATTCTCCGCGCAGCCTGTATTTGTGCTTGGGATTGCTCTGATGCAGGTGCAGAACCTTGCACTTGGCCTTGTGGAACTTCATGAGGTTGGCACACGCCCACCTCTCAAGCCTGTCCAGTTCCCTCTGGATGGCATCCTTGCCCTCCTGTGTGTCAACCGCTCCACACAGCTTGGTGTCATCAACAAACTTTCTGAGGGTGCACTTGATCCCATTGTCCATGTTGCCAAAAAAAGATGTTAATCAGCACTGGTCCTGATACTGACACCTGAGGTATCACTGGTCCTCACTTGGACATCAATGTTGATTATACTAATCTGAGTTCTCTAAATGATCGTTAAGCTTCTTTTATTCTAGTGTGAGTTTACTGTTAACAAGCACTAATTTATTACTATTACTAAAAGTATTTCCTATTTAATGGGATACTGCCTATTTCTGGTGTATTCTGAGGGACACAGCACCTGGCATGATGCATGTTATGACTGGGTGTCACAGATGCTACCAGCACTGCTTACATGGCAATAAGTACTAATGCATCTGATTTGTGCAGGCAACAGCTAGGAGAGACACAGTAGGAATAAGTGGTCATTGCCAGAGTGGAAGGAGATCACTAGTGGAATCTCAACAGAATTATGTACTGAGAAATTTTATGTGTTCACTTAAAAAAAATAGAAAAGTTGAGTGAATAATGAGACCACAAAATTTGCTTTCAGTACTTTCACATTCTGGGTAGTGAAGTAATTAAAAAACTAACAATAATTTCAGAAGGATCTTAGAAGATTGAGGAAATAATAAATGTAGATAAAATTTGATGTCGAGGGGAGTTGAATGATGCACAAGAAAGCAATCTGAACTTTACAAATAAATTCATGGGCTCTGATCTGACTTGCCATTTAGGAGTGAATTCTTGGGGTTACAGTGGAAAATGTCAAATCAGAGCTTTGTAGTGGTTAAAAAGGTATTTGACATGATTAATTAGGAAAGGCATAGACAGCAAATTAGAGAACAGCATTGCGGAAAGCTGTACAATACCTGCATCTTCAAAACAGAAGGTGATGTGATCAGAGTCATGAGGCACCTTCTGCACAAAGAGAAACAAAAATGGACTAAGGCTGAAAAATGTGACTGATATGATAGATCTCTTTTAAAGCAGAAGTGTCAGGCTGAAGAGGAATTGGTTGCGGTTTCTTTCAGTACAAGAAGTAGGAGACATCCCATGAAATTAGCAGATTTTTGCCTCAGAACTCAGAATACAAGGTGATCATTCATACGATGTGTAGTCAAGCTATGGCACTGCATGCCAGGAGATGCTGGGGATGATAAAATGCGACCAAAAAAGAAATCGTAGTTTTTCCTTTTATTCCCACTGAGAGCTACTAAAAAAAGACAGCACCTCTGACTCAGGAATTTTTCGATCAGCAACTTTCTGAAGTTCAAGAGAGTGTTATGGAGAAGTATCACTGCACAGCTAGGCACTGCCAAAGAGAGGTTCTTAGGATCGATAGACCACTATGGTGTTTCTTGCCTATGTAAAAATTTGAATGGACAAAAGCCAAATGCTTCTGTCCTGTGAGCTTATTGGAAATGATATGAAGGTGGTGTGTCCACAGTCAAGAGTGATGTAGTATGTCCTTCTCAGAGGCAGTGTATCAGTCTAAACCACAATACAAGCTAAAAGTGTTCAGGTGGTTTTCACTCAGTTTGAAACATTAGCAGAGCAAAAATTCATCTTTTCATAGTGTTTTAAAAGAAAGCTCATGTTTGCCATCAATAAATTAGGTAAGTTGAGTTTGATAGGATTTTAAATGTGCTTTTAGTCCTTTTTTGTAAGATTCCAGAGGACAATTATTTCTCCCTCCTAAGGGATGAGTCTAATATATGAGCTCTGTCATGGCTCATTTCTAGTACATTGAAAATGCCATTTTTAAAATTTTTATATGACTGATAAAAGAAAAATAAACACATCCCTGTGGTTTACACTTTGTGTGTATAGCTAGCATTGCTACTGTGTCAACAGATTTAAAGACACCAAGTATTTTTTAAGGTGGTTTGCATGCAATACACTTTACTTAAAACATATGAATGAAATAGAAAGGTCCTGATCATGCCATCTGGCACATGGCACCTATCCAATTGAGAAAGTTCTAAATAATTAGGAGAGGAAGCCAAATGGCTGAAAGGCCTAAAAATATTTTTTTCTTTAAATAAGCAGCATGTCAAACACTGTGAGTTTTGTGTATTTGTGGAAATGCAGAAGGTGAAGAAAGAATGCACCATCCTGAGGGAACAGCTGTTGCAAAAAGTCGTGCTATATAAAGAGAGTAGTCATGGTGCTCTTCCAGGGCTTTTTTCCAGTCAAAGCCACATAAAGATAACAGTACGTAAACATCATCCAGGTGTCGGTTTTTATTTTCAGTTTCATCACTGCATGTCCCTGTAGAACCTCAGTTCTTTTGCCCCAGTTGGCCTTGAAGGCATCAGTGTGGTGTTGCACCATGGCTACGTACTGCTTTGGAGTCTGTCAGCTACTTGCGCTTTTCTGTTCGTCTGTGAAGGCTGTGGCCTGGGGGCTACAGGAATAAAATAATTGGATTGGATTGGAATGGGCACTCCAGAATTTCTATAGTTTGTGATACTTTTCTAGTATCGTGTTATCTATCTGCCTGCATACTTCTCCAGAGCAAGTGGCCTTCATACTTAATCAGGGCTTGGGGATTACACATAACAGTTTGGGAGTTAACTATACTTTCGGCATTTATTTAGCCACTTTTTGTACCCACACAGCATTCAGCACCACAGTTTCCACAGCACATCTATATATTGTGTGAAGAAACAGAAGTTGTTTTCTTTTGATCCTGCCATCCCACCTTCAGCCCCGCACCCCTTATTCTAGGACAAAAATACTGCAGAGGAATCATAAGAAAACAGTAAGGAACCCATTTCCACGTTATCTGGCAAGGCACTAGCCGTCACCTGCACGGGGTTTGGACTGATACGCATGTTTGCCCAGCTTTTGTCCTACATGTGGTTGCTGCTTCAGTTTTGGCGTAGCAGCAGATGCTCAAGCCCGCGAGTCAGTCTGGGGTACTAGCAGTAACCTGCCTCTGTCAGCACAGAGCTCTGTGCGGTCTAAGCATTTGCTTATTTATGCAAGAGAAAAAGGCAGATAGGGGGGCTTGCTGCTAAAGGCACCTGGCTTCCATGTTGTTGTAGTTTGGCTGCTCCTGTTACAGGAGCGAACTTATTTATAGCAGTAATTGCGGTGTGGATTAGCTTTGTGCCTCTGAATATGCTTCGGTGGCTCCAGAGGAAGGCCATCTCTTTCAGCCGCCTCACTCTAGTTTTGATGGGATTTCTTGCACAAACAAGCACTTTAAAACATCCTTGGAGGGTTTCTGGGATAAGAGGTCTGTCAGGCCTGTTTACCTGACCTGGACTCAGACAAACTGAGCACTAATAGGATGTGTACAACCATTCTCTTGGAACGCTGTAACATACAGTAGATGTCAACTTAATTCTTTATAGCGTCCTGCATCTGTCCTGCTACTGGAGATGGCTGTTGGCTTTGGATACCAGATACAAAGTATTCTTCTGTAAAGAAAATTCTCTTAGTACTGCTGTGCTCTGACTGATGTCCCCCCCTGCTCATCTTGCATAAATAAGCAAACGTCACGCATATTTTCATGTCAACTTCCCAGTGTTGCTGCTGTAAGAAAGCCAGTGCATGCAGGCTGGACAGAGACACTTTGATGTGTATACAACACTTCTCTGGTGTTAAAACTGTTTCTCGGTGCATCTTTTGAATGTAAAATAAAATCAATGGATTCCCAGCTTTCAAATAAGCCCGAGTGAGTAAAAACATGTGTATGTCTGTACTTCTTAATAAAAGAAAGCTTGGTAATGAAGAATGAGCAAATTATCATATTGTGTAGGCGATAGCTGTTTTCATCATGTTGCAAAATTATGTCTTACGTTTTATTTTGGATAAATCACACATTGCTCCTTAATATTTTAAATATAAAAATGGTGTACAAGAAATTAAAATCATTAATTCATGTGAGGCAGTTTCTCAATGGAAATTGTATCTCTTTTGGATGTGCAAGTATTCGTAGCTACCTCCAAAATAATTGGGGTCACAGTTAATGTGGTTCCTTAGATCACCCTGTGCAGACTACTATCCACGGGAATGCAAAATAACAACCTGAGCAAATTATCTCCATTAATGCCTTTTGGAGATGTGATACGCATTACCAAAGTCTGGAAAATAGATTTGTCTCTCAGAATAGCACCCTTGACAAAGGAAATTAAGACTTTTTTTTCCAGATACAGAGGCAGCAATACACTGGCGTGCACTTCAAACAATCCATTTGTAACAGATGAAAGTATGGCTAAACTCTGTGTAATAAAACATTCAGATGTTACCACACATGTACTGAGGAGTAACTAGCCTGTTGTTCTTGTTACGATTATTTCATATGTGATATGGGAACAAACCACTTAGTGAATCATTTGGGCAAAGAAGAAAATACTCAATTAATAGTGACAGGAGCAAGTAAATATATAACTAAGTATGTGAGTCCCTAGGTATCCATGTCTCTCATTTCCATGTGAACGACTGGTTACTGCATGTTACTCTTGACAGTCTTCTCATTGTTAAGACTTGTGCACATATTAACCTATCCCATCCATACTGCTCATTGACATATAAAGCCACTTAGCATCAAGAATCTGTGCATAGCTCTATTTTTATAGAGCTCTGTTTAAATCACTTTCCATAGCAAAGTTTAGTCAGCTGTGTGCTATTACCCCACCTGTGGTACCGTGTGTGTTTCTGGATATAAGGACTCACAAATCAAGCATCTGTGTGTGGGATCTGGGTTTCTTGGTAATGCTTTTTCCCCCCACCCCCCGATTCAGAAAGCTGTTTGAAAATGAGTGGCTAAAAGAAGTCTATCCATTTGTGCTGTAAAATTTTTGACATATGTCTATAAATGTCCTGTCACAGGCGGTTTTAAAATCTCTGCCACGTTGCCATAACCAGCACTAAGAAGGCCCTGTTCTTTTCTGCTTTTCTCAGCAAAGCCATTCACTTCCTTTCCTTTCACTTCTCTCCCCTTTTTCCTGGAAACTCTTCTGTTACCAGAAGTGGTCTTTATTCTGTCTTTTTATGTAAATTCTGGAATTCCAGGTGAAGAGCAAGACTTCAATATCTGTCTGCTAGGTAAAAAGCACTTCATATGAAAAAAAACCAGGATCACTTGTATTTATTTTGGTTTTGGAGAAAGTTAAGGTTCCTGTATTTCTTGGCTAGCTCTCAGGCAACAGTACAGTCTGTTGGAACTTAATAGTTCATTTTGAATGCACAGTAGCCTAGTCTTTCACTTGTTTATTAGACTTGTAGCACATTCCTGTGAGTGTTATGAAATTCAGAGTTCAAGGACAAGCTATACACAGTATTTGATATTGAAATGTGAATCAGCTTCACTAAACCTGTAAATGTTATTGAATACATTTGTTAAACTGGCGTCTCTGCCAAGACCTTAATTGGAAAAAGACGCCATCAGAGCAATTGTGCTTTTCTGTAATTCACTGAGAAACCAAATTCTGAATACAGTAAAGGCTAGGGAATACATACCCAATGACAATAAGTCTAAGTGAAGTCTGAACAGTACTAAAAACTAATCCCCCTCTGTGTCCTAAACACAGAAAGGAAATATGAACTGGAAAAGCTATTAGTTCTAAAACAGCTAGGACCTAATTATGGTATATACTTTTTATGAAGTAGAGATGTAAATGCACAAGGTATGCATTTCAGAAGAACTTTGTATTGTAAACTTCTTTTTCTTTTTTAAGGATAAAATACTTCACTGCAAATAAGACATGTTTTACTGCCTTAGTATTTTATAGGTTTAAAAAGGATTATTAAGTTTAATTCTGGAGATAAATTAACAGAAAAAAAAATCTCAGATTTTTCTAAAAGAAGGAAAACTATGAAACCAGGTTGGTTGTGGACTGTAGCTCTCTATGATAGCATTGGCCAGGTTCTCGCCATTTCTTTTATGGCCTCACCTCTATGGTATTCTCATAACTCCCCCTTGTGTATTTTCCTTTTAGTTTCCAAATTGCACAAAAAGGATTCAAAGGCGTTCTTGTATGGGAAGGAAAAGGGGAAATGAACCCAAATGTTTGTTGAGCTTTCCACTGAAAACAAAACTCCAAAATTTGCTTGATGAGATTATTTAAATAGCTGTAGTTAGCTCTAGAAATCACCTGGTCCAACTCAATAGTGAAGAAGTATATGCTGACCTATTTGAGGAGTAAGGAAAACCAATACACAAGTTGATACCAAGACATGGGTCACATTTAAATTTATTTTTTAAAGTGTAACTCTATGCGAGGCTCACTCAGGGTGATTCCTGGAGGTTTCAGCTTTAAAGTTACAGAATTTTTTGGTACCGTTTCTGCTTATGTTCAGTGGTCAGTGTATCTTAATTATTTTTGCTTGTTTCCCTTTGTTCTAGTAACAAGCTAACAGAAAATAGAAATAAATTAAACTATCTCCAAAGCAGTTATTTAACATTCTAATGATGTGCAGAAAGGCAATTGGAAATCCTGTTGTGTGTAAAACACTAAAAATAAAAGAATAATCTTTAATTTCTATTGATAAAATCCATAAAAGGATGGTAGAGATGATTGAATAACAGTCTCCAATCCCTAACCAATCAGTTTGACTTCAATTATTGTGTAAAAATTAAAAAGGAACTATAATAAAACCAAGAGCTCAATTAGGATAATATAGATAATATGTGCATACATTACAATAGAACAGTAATTCCAGTTCAGCATCTTTCACATACAGTGTAGAGCAAAATTTGTATCAGGAGGTAATCTGGATAATTCCTTTCCTAGGTGATTTCATTAAAGTAATTCTGAAGGCTCCAGTAAGTCTTTTGGATTTTTACATAAAGATAAACCTATGATCCCCGAACAATTTAGCATATGAAATATTCACTTAAAGTAAGGAGAGCTCTGTGGCCAGACTGGTTCTAGAATTGTGTCCAACCTTTGTTTATGTAACTCTGTCCCTTAGATCATCTATAATTAATTAGAAATTAAAATTTATAGGTCAAATTGAACCAATCCATTTTTTAACATAAATTCAGGTTATATAGATTTTATATGCAAAGACATTAAAGACAAGTGCTTCAGGGTTTTCTTGGTAAATATCCCTTTTCAGCAGGGCTTAAAGGCAATCAACTCACTACACCGGGCAACTAAATCAGCTCACTATCTTTAAAACTTTGCAAAAGTATCTTTTGGATGATTTTTACTTTAGATAAACACCATCATGAGGTAAAATGGTATCAGTATTGGAGAACACTTACTTGTTGCTGTGTTTGCTAAAATTTACTGGCCTACTAGTTTCAGGACACTAGATTTTAAAATATTTTTGTGACTGTTAGTAGTTTTTGTTTGTTTAACATACTATTATTTCCCTTTCAAAAAAATGGTGAATGATAGCAGAATTGTCTCTTACTGTACTGTACAGCACAGTACTGAAGTACTGGATATTGTGTCATGATTTACTAAATTTTTCCTCGCAGACTTGAAATTAGACATTTAGGAAGAAACTGGTAAAACAGACTTTTCCTGCCAGGAGAGCGGAGGTTGAAACCTCATTTTTCCACTTCTTAAGTGGCTTTGGGCAAGATACAAACTGGTATCACTGTATGCTCAATCATAATAAATATTTTGCCAATTACAAATGTGTCCACTTCTCTCTTAATTCATACTATACTGTGTCAGTTTTAGCTCATTTTTCCTCTCAGTTTTCCTGATATGCATTGAATAAATCTTTCTTAATACTTCCTTACCAAATTCTACAGGACCAGTTTTGCACTTCCCCATTCATGCCATGTGCTATTCCTGTTAAATATATGGAGAGAAAATAGACCTTTCGGTTTCCTTCAGTGTATTACAAATACTTTTAAATTAATCCTAGAGTCATTGAGCCTGTAAGGGACCTCTGGAGACTGTCTAACCCCTCTGCTCAAAGCAGGGACAGGTAGAGCATGTTGTTCAGTATCACGGCTAGCCAGGTTTTGAATATGTCCAAGGATGGAAATGCCATCTGGGCAACCTGTTTCAGTGGTTAACCACGCTCACAGTAAAAAAAGGGTTTCATAGATTTAAGTGGAATTTCCCGCATTTCAATTCGTGTCCATTGCCTCTTGTTCGGTCACTGATAGGAGGGAAACTCAGAAGACAGTCTCTCTGTCATTTCTCCCTCATGACAGGTATTTGTACACTTTGATAAGGTCTTCCTTGAGCCTCCTCTTCCTGAAGCTAAACAACGTCAGCTTTCCCAGGCTCTCCTCATCATCTGCTCCAGTCTCTTAATCATCTTAGTGGCCCTTTGCTGAATCCACTCCAGTTTGTCCATATTGTGGGGTTTTTTTTCTGGACTCCACAGCTGAGAACTGGACCAAGGACTCCAGTTGTGGTCTCACCACTGCTGAACAGGGGGAAAAGGTCACCTCCTTTGACTCGCTGGCAGCGCTTCTCCTAAGGCAGCCCTGGAGGCTGTTGACCATCCTTTCTGCAAGGTCAATTTCCATGCATTGCTGTTGCTGTCTCACAGACAGGACAGGTACACCTCCTTGCTTTCCTCACATGCCCTTCTTAAAGACCCTGTATCTATCCAGTGTACCATTCCAGTTGTGTGAGCTGTCACACCACATTTCCATGATCCCAGTGAAATTGTAGCCCTGCAACTACACATCTACCTCAAATTACTCCTTTTCATTCCCCATCTTGCATGCATTATTCTACAGGCACTTCAGATGGGCACCCAGTCATTTTGATTTCCCAGAAAAAGCGTGAGAGCTCTAGGTGTATCAGCCTAAATATCTCATCATTCATCTGTCTGTCAACTGAAAGGCCATTGAATATGTTTTTTAAATCATCATTACTATTAAAGTTATTGATGGTAAGATCCTTGAAAGTTTGAATTAATGTTTGAAAATCCCAAAGCTTGTCAGGTTTCATTAATCTATTTTAAACGTGGTTAAAATCTGACCCAGAAAAGGGCTTTGTGCATTGATTTCCCAGGGTTCCAAAAAACAGTCTTCTGTCTGCTTCTAACCAATACCAGAGAGTTTATGTGATGTCAAAGTAAAATCATTAAATACATTTCTCTCAACACAATATTGATCTTAGGCTTACTTTAAAGGTTTTAGACTTCTAACAGATCTTTTACTGAGCATGGACTGAGTTTATAATAAAATCCAAAAGACAGAGAAGGTCTTGTGGTTTTGAGTTTTGCTACAAACGTTAACACAGCGTTACTTGGAGTCCTTGTTTACAGAGCAGGTAAATTGTTTGTTGTTATTCTAGTGAATGACTATAAATTGCAGTGCCAAGACCAAGTAGCATAGTATGGAAAAAGAATTGTCCCTTAACTGTAACAGTTTTGAACTGCTTGCTAATGGTTGGTATCATTTAGCTGATTAGAGCATTTATAATAGGAAAATATTTCCTGGTGGAATAATGACAATTGAGTACAAAATAGTGGGGGTTTGAAGCTTTTGCATGTTGTGCTGAGGTGTAGTAGTATCTCATTCTAGACCCGCTTCTGTTTGATCAAATGACAACAATTTGCAAAGGAGTTGATTAGAAACTTTGGTCCAGTATTACAAATTCTTCCCCATTTGCAACAGCTGAAAACAACTGTAAATGCAGAGGGTGCTTTATGCACCCAACTAATTGGGAGAGTAATGCTTTCAGTTAGATTCCTTGGCCTGTAAATTTAACTCTTCCAAAGGGGCTGAAGGAATTTGTGTGTGAAAAACATCATCTAAATGTGTCTGTACATTCTTCCAGATCAAACCCCAAGTTTTTGTGACTTCAGTTCATATTTAGCATGTGTGGGAAAACAAAGGAGGAAAAAAGACCAGACTGGAGTAGGATTTTGGTCTCTCTCTTAGTAGGTATTCCCTTAAGAAGTTAACAGTAATTTACCACCTGACTTTGGTAATAGAATATTGCTGTCAAATTTTCTGTGATGCAATAACGCAAACAGTAGCAATGAGTATTATGTATTTCTCAACCAAAGAACTTTGACTTCAAACTGGGGTTTGCTTCAAATCTAATAAAATTGTAGCACTAGCAACAAATTCATTCTTAGTGTGTATTGATGCGATCAGGTATCCAGAACTCAATAAACATAAAAAAAATATATATAAATAGAATATATATATAAATATTCTATGAATATATAAATAGATGAATGTGGTCAGACAGAGTTGAAAATAAGGTGATAAGTGGTTGAAGTATTTTTTCTAGTTTTTCAAACTTATGCTTGATACAGTCAGAAGCTCAGTATTAATTTTAAAGCTTGTCTTTTAATGATATATTTCTTCTGCAGAGACAAGGGAGGGCGTTAAATCTTCCTATCATTCTGTCATCATTGCTGTCACTAAGTAATCTGGGGTTTGGACCTACGAATTTTATAAAAAGGAGCATATTCTGAGGCCTCGCTCACAGAGGTCACACCTAGTTGTATGCCATTAACTAGTGAAATTGGAGATTGGATCAGCAGTAAGGCTCTCTTCATGATAACTAAGAGTGGCAGAATTAAGCAACTGACATCTGCAGGTTTCCAGAAGGAGCAAAGGTGTAAGCTAAGCATTCTTCGTAGAAAAATGGTAAATAAGTATGAGATAGTATGTGTAGGCTTTTATAATGAGAAACATTTCAGTAGGAGACAGAAATAATAGGATACTAATATTTGTATTTACAAAGTCTTAATAATTTGCAACAGTTCTAATATTCAGTATTTCTTCCAACAAATGTTGGACTCCAGGTTTTACTTTGCTGTTTGTCATTGCTGATTGATCCATTTCATCACTGGACTATGCTAGCTTAGATCAGCTGAATATGCACCTTCTCAGGCATTCTAAATCCCAAACTTGCATTATTAAGTTCAATTCATGCTTAAAATCATAGAATACTTCGGTTGGAAGGTGCCTTTGGAGGTCGCATGATTCATTCCTCCCTGCTCACAGCAGAGCCAAAGTCAAAGTTGTGGGATTACCAGCTTATTTATATAGTATGATGAGTCTAACGCCCAGTGTAAGCTTTGGCTTCAGGCACAGGAAATGCTGCTACTGCATTTCTCACTGTTTATCTTATTTTGTGGCATGTGATTGATGCTGCGGATTGACTACTGTAATGAGAATGAAATGCACATAGTGATCTGTGAGCGGTCCGACTGTTTGCACTCTGCTTCGAGTGTTCCAAAATCAACCCACACTGTCTTTCCAGAAAGGCATTGTTGATGCTAAACTGCTAGTAACCTGTTTCTGAAATCCTTGGAGTCAGTAAAATCTTTGCCCATGTAAAGGACTTCAGGCTTTGGCTTCCATGCAAATCTTTGTTCGTGAGATAATTTAAAGACTTTACTGAAAAATGCACATTGAGAGTAACATCTCTAGATTTTGCTCTTAATTTACTTGAAAATAAAATAATTCTTTTAAATGAGTGGCTCAGTTTGGTCATTGCAAGAGCAATTCCTTGCTCTGTTTCTCAAGCGGGGAATGTTCCCTGCAGATTTTCAGTTTTCAAAGGCATAGAACTTGTGAAGAAAACATTATAGATTCAGTTAAATAGTATTCGGAAAAATCTGCCCAGCTCCCGGTCTTTTATTGGATTCAATAATAATGGCAGGGAAGCATATGTTTATAAATGATAAGGTGGTAGCTCAGACTGTTGCATAAGCAGTCAGTTGAAGCAACGGGTCCAGCCTCTTGTTAAGCCTAATACCATTGGATATTTTTTGGTTTGCTTTCCCTGCCACTGCTTCCTCAGGCCATCAAGGTCAGACTTGCCAGTAGTAATAATTCCTGCAATTTGTCCTCCTTTGGAACTCTGTCTAAATGCATTTACGAGAATTTGCCTACATTTCAAGGTCACAGAAAGCACAGTGAGTCTTAAGCTTAGGAGTTTTGAGTGTCATGGTGCTAAGCTATGTCAACTGGTCTAAAAACGATTTCCATACTCAAACTCACCTGGCAGGTGCCTGCATTAGTAAACTGCCCTCCAAAATCAAAGGTTTGTGAAGAAGTACTTTTAAGGTAACTATTAAACCTGCATGCTTCTTACAGTTATGAATTAGTCAGTGCGAATGGTGGACTCAGTTTATCTTTTACCTGCTCTCACTTTATAAAACTTCTTATAAGCTGTTAAAATAATTGAACAAAATACAAGCCAGTTGATATTTGAGATGCCCACACTGGAAAGAGGCCTCTACCTTCAAGTACCTGCTAATGTATCATTCAGTGTCAACACAAGTATTATATCTACGCACTAAGCTGGGACTGGAATTACAAACCACACTTTGTTCCTACCGATGTAGTATGAACATCAAAGCCTCTTTGCTTTGCTCACTGGAAGCAAACTCGAACACATACTGTATAAAATGCAATATGCATACCTTGTATAAAATATGCAAATTCAAAAGGCAATGATCCTGTAGTTAAATAGAAAGTGAAATATGAAAGTTTTCCAATAATGTTATGATAATTGAACTACGTATCCATTCTCACCTAGCTGTGAAATAAATTGCTATGGATTTGCAGTAAATTCTAAATGTTCCTATGTTATTAGGGAATCAGACTTGAAGCTATTTCCAGGAAGATCTTTCATTAAAGACCCTTCATTTAATGACAACAGGCATTAATGACAACTATATGAGAGTGAAATATGGGAAAATAGTAGTAATGTAGTTATGACTAAAATGTCAGTTGTTGACACTTAATTTCCATTTAAAAAGTGACCTCATTCTTTAAGGATAAGTCCCAATTATTGAGGTTTCAAGATTCATGTTCTTGACCATGTCAGTTTTGCCAACTCCAAATCTTCAGCCGCTGTTGGGTCCCTCTCCCAGGTTCAGTTCAAAACAGTAGTTATGACATTCAGCGCTAATGCACATGCATCATGTGGCACAGAGCACGCATTCTTGCACTGCGACGGAACAGTCATCTTGGCAGTCACTGGAGCTTATAGTTGGTTTTTTCCTCTCTTCATGTTTAATAGAAAACTTTCTTCTTTCTGTCTCTCTGTCTCCTGCAGTGCAATTCCAAATATGTTTTTTGCCCCCTGATTCTCCATCAAACATGCGTCTCTTTCCTGCAGGTCAAAAGACATCTCATACAACACAGTAACTGGCTGGCAGAGCCACAAGCAGCTGACCCCCAGGGGAGTCTTGCGCCAATACGCTTCTCCTTTTTCCCATTGTTCGGTATATAACTGTGAGTCTTTAGACACTTGGCTTTTCTTGGCTTTGAGTCATCTTGACTTACAGAGAAACTTCTAAAGATACAAGGTCTGATGGTTCAAAGTATAAAAGAAAAATAGACTTGAAGCAGTAATTTGAACATTGGCATTATTTGTGGGAGAGAAGAGTTTTCTTAACACTTTCAGTGGTAATTCTTTAATTAGCACTTTTCCCCCCAAAAAACCCCAGTCAAGATAATAGAGGATTGTGGGTTTTTTTAATTTATCTATCAATATTTCAGTGGAGACTATTTGTTTACTTCTGCTACTAGATTCCATCATGAGCACCTACAGCACTAAAAGAAATTAAAGAAATCTGGATCCCAGCTCTGTTTTAAAGATCAGAGTCTGTCATCTTCAGTACAAAAAAAAGCACTCAACCCTAGTATGAGCTCTTGATTTTTGATTTCACCTAATAAGTGCATTGTAGGCACCCAAGATGCTTCTATGGAATGGAAGTTTAAGAGAGAAAAAAAGGAAATCATAGATGTTTGGGGGTACTTTTAAAAAGATCTAAATGCTTGCGTAACAGCAAGATATTTGTCTGCTTAACAAAAAATTAATGTAGATCCTTAGTAAACCATGTCATTTTATCAATATTAGGTTATATTTACCTGTGATTTTCTTTTTTCCCCCCTCACGTGCTTGACCAGACCTTAAGTGAAAAAGACTGCTGAAATACGACATTGCAATTTTGTCTGTCATCTGTTTTGCCTACTAAAATGTCTGCTTAAAAAAAATCTAACAATATTTCAAACATAAAATTCAAACCAACATTATTTTATAGGATTTCTTTTGAAGTGTACATTGAAATCTGGATAAATATTTTTATAGTAAAGGAATGAAAGAGCATCTTCTTTTCTAATCAAAGAGAATAAATTAGTATTGGAAAGATAAGAAACTTTCATATATTCTGATGCATCTCTGGCCTGAGGATACCTGGGACTCAGGAGACTTAGACAGCAGCTGGGCTAGTAGAATTCATATTTCATGCCAGAAGCTGTCAGATAACATGCAAAAAAATGGAAGTGTGGATATGTATCAACCAGAAGGGTTGTGTTGAAACAAGGAGGAACTGAGCGACCCAGGGACACCTAGTTACTGCAGTGAAGGGACACTTTGAGTACCTAAATGAAGAAACATTGCCAAGACTAGGTAGTGTTCACCAGAGAGTTCTGAAGGCAGTCAAATACGAAAAATAAGCAACTATTAACTGATTACTTACTCTTTTGTCAGTCCATGTTTTAGAAGTATAGAAGCTGGGAAAAGTGACAACACTTTATAAAGGATAACAGTAAGGATCTGAGAATAAATCTGATTTCTGAAGTGGGGATGAATCAGTAAAAATTGATAAAGTATAGAAATCATTTATGCATGAAATCAAAGAATCTATGTGGTCCTTATAGAGGGGCTTATAGCTGTTCATAGCAGTCAGTAAGCATACGGATAAACGGCAGTCCAGCTGATATATGTGAATTTCAAAAAAAGCTTTTGACTAAGTTCCTTATTACAGGTTCTTCAAGAAACTGAGCTGACAAGGAAAAAAAATGGGAGCTAATACCATTATATAAATCAGTGATGTCCTCTCACCTTTTCAATGTGTGCATTTTGATATGGTCAGGTCATCTTGGGGAGATACAGTAGAAGTAGAAGAGGCTTATGGAAAGGGTGACAAAGCTGATCAAAACTTCTGTATGAGAAGAGATTAAGAACAGAAAAGGCTCCTCGTCTTGCTCTTGGATAAGGAGGGATGTGGTCTGGGTTTCCATTCATGAATGGCATGAAAAATGTGCATAAGAAATGACTATTCAGTGTTTCTCACAATCCAAGCATTAATAGCGTATTTAAAATGAATGCAAGCATATTCAAATGCAAAACACTGCTGCAGATGAGAACAGTGTAACTGGCTTCAAAGAACTGTTATGTCACTTCACAGAAGAAAAGTCCATCAACAGCTATTAAAATACAAGTAAGATGTGCAAACTGGCTCAAAACGTCCCTTTATTACACACAATAGGGATTTGAGAGAGAGTACACCAGAGAATGTAGCACCCTATGCTTGCTGTGTTCATGCGTTTTTTCCTGAGAATCTGCTTCTGGTCAGTCTTAGAGACTCTTATTTTTATGTTTGTACAGGAATATGAAAGTTGAAAAAAAAAAAAGTGATGTTAGAGAAAATGGGAAGTAACAAACAGAAGAGAAAGATACCAGTGAACCATGGAAAAGAGATGTTTGAAAGAGAAACAAAGAAAGATGCAGGTGGGCAGAAGGCAAGGAAATTGTGACAGGAAATGAAGTGAAAAACTGGGAAATGGGAATTTGCAACAAGGGAGAAAGATTAAATATGGGAGAGTAGAGACTTCAAAGAATGGTGAATGAATATGTGATAGTGGAAATGGGAGAAAATCCCGTCTACCTGACTAGTGGAAATTCACAGTAGTGGGGAAGAGGTTTTATTACTTTTTCTTTTTTATCATATGCAGAGTCTTTGCAGATCACCTGGATATGGTAGCATGTTATTCATGGCTTAGTAAGAGAGCGGGATACTTTGGAGATGAATATCTTATGTGCTTGGGGTCTAATCTCCATTCAGGGCAAGTCATTTATATGCAGGAGAATTTCACTTGTAGCATGATGTCAACCAAACAGCTGGGTTTCTGGACAACTAGAGTCACTTCTAAAGTTCAAATTCTGCCAAATTTAATAAGTCTGTATCAAATGCATTCAGATCAAAGTTGCCTACTTTTAATCTTCCTGTTTCCAATTTTAACAGGAGTCTCAGGACGCAGTAGCTTAGCTGAAAATAAAAATGACATGTATCTCTTTGCATAGGGTAAATCCCTACCAAATTGTCTGTAATAAAGCCTTGCATTTTAAATCTGAGAAGCAACCTTGTTGTAAAATCCTTATTAACTTTAATTCTCACTATTCACATTACCAAAGTACATAAGGGAATAGTCCTTATTACCATATAAAGTTCTTCACAGTTCAGGGTAAACTACCAGCAGAAGTCAACCTAAGAAGAAATTGTTTAACTTACGGAAGAGAGAAGCAAGTTCTCAGATGGTGTAAATTGATATTCCTCTACTCAAGTTAATGGACTAGGCCAATTAACAGCAGCTGAAGGTGCAGTGTTGGCATGCATTTCTTTTCCTCTTTACAGATCAGTCATCTGCCTTGATACAGTACTTTTTATGCAAATAAGTAAACATGATTGATCATTAAGAATTATTAAAAACAGAGTTTGAAAGATAAAATTTCATCAGAATGTCTAAAGCAGATAAGAGCTGTGCAAATTGGTTCCGAGAAGTCAGAGTTCCATAAATTAGGGCAACAGCGGGCACGTAATTAGACACCAAATGAGCTAGGGATGCATTTCCTACCTGGTGTGCATGTGTAAATGCTCTTTATTGCAGATATGTACACCCCTTAACAGTAAAATTTTCCATCAGGTATGCAGAAAATGTTGGAACGCAACTTTGACTTTCTAATGGGGTTATGGAAATAGTAAGTTAAGGGCAAAACATCCGAAAGGTCATATTTGTTTTAATCTTAACAATATCCATGCTTGCCAACAAATATCCAAGACACCAGAAGTATGAAGACCTACCAGCCTAAGGAAACAAGCATAGATCCAATATTCATACAGTGGTTTCCACGGAGAGTGGCAGGGTTTTGCAGGGTCCAGTCAGCAGACATGCCACCGTGGTGTCTGCTGACACCATCCTGTGAAATAAATCGAAATGACTTAAAATTTTCCTCAACATGTCAAGTACACTTGAATACAACCCAGATAAAGCAGGGCACATTATTTCTCCTGAGAGGAATATTATAATTTTCATCAGAGTAATAATTTTAATTAACTGTTCATGTTATGACAGTTTTCTCTCCTCTGGACCTAATGATTAGACAATATTTTAAATGGCATTTTAAGTATACAGTGTTGAAATTCAATACTCGTGGCAAGTCAGAAGTCTGCATGCTTTATGGAATTTTCAATATAATTTTAGAGTCTACCAGTGTAGACTCCTGAGGGAATACACCCAATAAAAACAGCAATCTGGAGATGTGGCTAACAGATTTCTTGTGCATGTTATCCTGTTGACATTCTTTACTCACTCAAGTTAATGGGCAGAAGTGCACAATTTCCTGTAGGAAAAGACAGCAGAGTCAGTGCCTGTGTAAAATTCCCAGTGCTAATTAGAAAAACATCTGTAGCTATTTGGAAATAGAAGTAATCAAACTTAATTATGGAAATTTATTTAAAGTAAGACTTTTTGCATATTCTTTCAAATTTTGTTCTATCAAAGAACTAGTAATAGAATGGCAGAGAAGAAAAGGGAAATATCTGTTTTTATATAACCTAGCATCATCAAAATTGTTGAGCAAATTTGCCTAAGTTTTATAAGTTGCCAAGACACAGCTACAATGTTAAAACCCAACTTTAAAAACTTCCTCATGCTTTGCTACTTGTGCTAAAAGAGTTATCTCTGCACAGAATCTTAAATTTGACCTTGTGTGCTCTAGACACTGGGATTTTGAATGGAAGGGAAAATCTACATTATTAAAAGGTATATTCATTATTGTGTAAGTCTCTACACTTTCAGGTACTGTATCTCAGATATGGCTTAGAAACATAAGGCTGACGAGCCACTGTCTTCTGTTTCCCTCAACTAGGTGGTAGATATACTTTAGACCAGTTTTTAGACCATTTCTCTATATACACTCATCTACCACCAGAAAATTCCTAGTCACCTAAGCCTGACTTGTGATCGCAGGGCAAATTAATAAACCCTGACTATTAGTAACCACAGGAAAAGAATTGGAGATCTCATGAGGCTGCACCAATAGCGTAATTCTGCGGGAGCTGCTCTTGCGTTTGAAATTTCCCACGCATCCTGGTGAATGGATCTTACCTGCAGAGGAATAACGCAAGCCACTCCAGAGGCATCTGCCATTCCACTTAGCTGAGCATGCCAAATGAGCGGGTCAAGGGAAATTGCTCAAGAATTTAAAACCTCTGGGAGCACTGGTCTTCCCTGTGTGTGATTCAGTCTTGCTGTGGCAATTCAGTGCTTCACAGAAGGGTGAAAACACATCAGAAGTCCATCAAGGATTTTTTTTTTCTAAAAAAGGCCAAACCTATATGTGCCCTTGCAGGTAACCAAAAGAAGCCCTGAAGCATTGCATTAGTACCATATACATATGGTACAAACATGATGAACAGGCAGCAATCCACTTTTTTCAGTTCTCCTGAGAAATATCAACAAATTACACACCAAAGGTCTCATATTACAACCTTGATTTATAACTCAATAGTCACCCTAAGCTGCCATATTATTTCTTCCATTAATTTAACAAACTCCATTTTAAAACACTGTAAATCCCTTTCCCCTATTATCTGATTTGCTAAGTCGTTCCTGAGTTTCCCTCCTTGAATAATTAGAAAATATTCTCTTCCTAATCTACTTACATTACTTAAAATAAAGTGTGAATGGGAGAGGGGACAAAATAAATATATGTAAATGTGTAAGTTTGCACATCTGTTGTACTGAACTTAAAAAAGCTGCCCTTGTCGAAAAGTGGGATATGAATAATATTTGGGAGACAGTATTGGCATAGGAAGCTATATTAAAGCATTTGGGTGAATAGTTTCAAGGTAAATGTTGCTCATAGCTTTGCTTCCTTGCAAATATTTGTGAAGGCAATAGAGCTGGAAAAATGCATAGGGAACTTCTCTGTCTGCTCATTTGTCTCTAAAAGGTAATGCTTGTGTTCTGTAAATACAATTCTGATTTCACTGTTGTATCACAAGGCAATATTACAGTCATGTAAATTGGAGAGTTAATGTTTTTGGTTTTTTGCTATAGTTACCTAAGTTTGCCAGGATGCATGATTAAAATTTCCTTTATAAATCAACGTATTTGATTTATTTAACTTTCTGATGTTCAAATAATTATATTATTTACCAAAGTTTTTCTTCTCTTGAGCAGCAGCTATACAATTCATATAGTGCACATTCTGCTGTCTGTCAAGAACCTACCTTTCAATCTCCAGCCAAGTGTTCCTTGCCTTGTGTGCATCAGAGTATTTGCTTATCTTTTGCCTGTGAGTTGTGACAGAACTGAATGATGCAACTTCTTAACTTGTAAGAATAAGAGTTATGAATGCAGTGATGTTGTGAAATAACAGATTCTGCTTATACGTCATGAGCATTAGCTTTGAAAGCTGTGGTGGTCTTAGAAATGAGCAGGTACTACATCTTCATCTACATCATTATGTTTATCGTTCCGATAATTAAATTTTATTTTTACTTGGGATCATTACTATCCAGTATTTTCTCTTTAATGCCTTATTTGATAGACTTCAATGTCTTTCAAAATTATATAAGTAGCTGCTTTTTATCCTTGACAATCAGATCAATTTGATGCAATCTAGTTGACATGACTCACAAAAATGCATACTGACAAAGCTCTCTCCTCTTTCCTGAAGATTGGCAGTGATATAATTGTGTAGGTATTTTCCACATTTTCCCATTATGATCACCTGTCTTTAGATGACTGTAACAATGGATATTTGAAAGATCCATTACAATAACTGAACTTTGCAAGTGCAGATTCTCTTTCATATATGCATTTAAATGTATATGTGTAAACTTTGTGTGCAAGATTTCAGTTTTTACATAGCCTCTGAGTGCCATCATTCAGATAGGTCTTAGCAAGACCTTTGCATTAAACTGCTTTATTAGACTTTCATGACTAGCCTATAAATCCCAGAAGCCTTCACTGTCTTCATGGCTTAAGTGGAGACACTTAAATTAATTCTGAATCTAAACCTAACTTTCAAAAAAAACCCTAACTGTTTTTTTATTATAAGGTAAGTTGGCTCTTCTAAAAGAGTTCAGATGTCTGTAATGGTTATCTGGATTACAGAAAACAGAGTCATTCAAACAATATAATCTGATCATTCTTAACTGGAGTCTAGATCAAGAAATTTCTGACTTTCTGTTCTTATAAGTGCTACCACCTTCTAACTTTCTCCATCCTTGTCTTAAAAACAGGCCCATGCTAACATCGCTTCCTTGTTCTTAAGCATCCTTGGATTTCAATGTTAAACATTAATGATTGGCAAATCAGGTTTCTTGCCAAGATGTATTTTCCTGAGATGCACTGCCCAGTCAAACTTGGAGAATTATGCTCTTGCTAGTGATCCGTGTATCTATAATCGCTTTACTGTAGCAATGTCCTGCTTTTTCCCTTTCACTTTTTCTCTCCTTTTTACTCGTCATGCATACATCTGGAGGCAAATTGAGTACAAATATTCCCATGTTTTTCTCCCAGATTAGAGCTGGACTTTAATTAATTCTTTCCCTTTATGAACATTACAATTTAGCAAAATTTAGCAAAATATTCCTGCTTACAAAATGTGCCCCATGCATTCTTATCCTCAAATCACAGCTAAGTGAGTGCTGCCTTCTGCAGATCACCAACATAGGGACTAAATATACACATAGAAATAGAACCTGACTGTGACTGGTGCTGTGCACAAGCACATTGATTTCTGATGATGAGAGCCTGTCGGAAAATGAAGAGTGAAATGCAAATACGTATTTCTGTATGTGGCAGCGTTATATGGTTGTTGGGCTAATAAATCTAATTCACACATCTCTGACTGCAATAAAAGAAAGCCTTTTGTTTTTTCCTAAGGAATACTCAAAATGGTACATTTCCAATTTTTCACTTGAATTTCAAATTCTCCTAGTATGTCTTACAAAATAGCCAAAGGAAAAAAAAAATTAAAAAAAAGGTAAAAAATGTTAGAATTAAGGGTATGTGATTTGACAGAGCTGCGAAATGATATACACAGTCATTTGCAACCTGTGTGGATAATTTGTTGAAGTATTGTTTGAGTCATTATGTTTAAGGCTAGCTTTCAATCACATGTGCGATGAGGACTTCACTACTTACCATCTTCTCAAGGTAGACAAAATTTGCTGATAATAAAGCCAGATAGGATGTAGCAGCTGGTCTCTTGTGCTCTGTTGCCTGTGCTATTTAAAGCCATATTATCAAGACAATGCTACCTACAAGACAGAAAGATAAGCAATTTGAGAGAATAAGCCTTTTATATTGAACTTACATGGACTTACATGTGCTTTTGTGCTTTCTTAAATAAGGACTTGTGGACTTAAAGTGCAAATATAAAAATGTTCCTGTTCTCTTCAGTGACATCTATGGTTTTCGCCATATGAAACCCTATAAAAACTCAGTGGAGTAGTTTAGATTCTCTAAGCCTCTTTATTAGTTTACCAAGAGTCATATTTTCTTTTCCTTTGTGCTCATTTGATTACACATATTTGCCATTTTGATCATTTTAGATAAAAAATACAGAAAGATGGTCTTCACTTCAAACAAATCCAGAAGCTCCAAGCCATGATCAGAGAAAATAATTGTGTTTTTCTTTGTATCTTTTCAAAACCAAGCAAATCTCTAAAGATTATTTCACTAAGATACAAAATTATGAATCAGATAGCTGTGCTCAGTCAGTGAACAAGTTAGTGATTCTTAGTAGCCATGTAAGCCTCCTGATTCTCAGCTGTTTAATTTGTTTTAGTTTAATTACTTTCTGAAATATTTTGTTCCCTCTTCTCTTCCATAGACATTCACTTGCTGGCTTATCCCAGATTCTCGAATTCCAGAATCTCTGTAAAACCTTTACAGTCTTTGTCTTTCCCGCATTTCCCTTGCAAAAATTCCTTATGTTCCAAATTACAGCAGAGTCACTGTGGTGTTACACAACATAACTCTTCCCAAAATCCTGCTCTCCACCTTTTAGCAGAGTTCAGCTAGTGTGGAATCCTTCACCTTTTTTCAGAGATTCCCGAAAATACCTGTATTTCATAGACAAGAAAAAACCCAGCATCCACAGCTCTCGCACCCCCCGCTTAAATTTCAACAAATTTCTGCAGAGGAAATCCATTCTCATCCTTGTAGCCAGGAAGTTGTTTGCCCTAGCAAATGGAATTACAGTCCTGCACAAGGTTTTGATAAAGCTGCCACGGAGATTTTGTTTGCATAGCTTGGCTGACCACAGCAGAGAGGAAAGGAAAAGGGCTGGGGAAAGGCATGCCTGTTTTGCCAGCTGAATAACAGTGTCTGCAGAGCGTGTCCTCAGTGAAGGTGTTGCCTCTTTTCCTCATTGGCTCCAAGTTTTTGTGACAGAGAATCAAAGAGCAACAGGAGGTGTAGGAGACAGAGAGGTTAGATGTAGTTTTCCTGTCTTTATCCCTTCCTTTCTCAATGTCTTCCCTCAGATGCATTCCATACTCCTGTTAACTACCAAAATGCATTGCGCTATTTTGAGTTTCAACTCTGTAATAAAAACCTGTAAATAGAAAAATGTTTTGAACATTTGGCACTTATCAAAAATACTCTGAAGTCTCACTCTGTCAGCCTGCAAGGAACGAAGTGGACATTAGGGAAATTTACATTACAACGAATTTTTCTTTCCTTTCCCAATAGACACTAGAGAGTGTGTGTATATGTCTGGAATTTAGTGCCATCCATACAGTCGAAGTGAAAGAAAACTCTGGGCTTTTTTGTATATTTTAATGGTTCGGTTACAATAATTTATATTGTTTAAATGAAACCACCATAGGAAAAAGGGAACGCGCGACTGAGTTCACATGCAAAAAGGAAACAGTGCACCAGGCAGGAGCAGGGATGGGCTACCCAGGAGGAATGTAGAGTCATTGCCCAAGCATGCAGCCTTAGAACTGGGAAAGCCAAAGCTCAGCTGGAGTTGAAGCTAGTCAGGGATATGACAAGCAGCAAGAAAGTCTTCAGTAAGTAAAGAACTAAGGAAACCAGAGTCAGTACCAATGTAAGATAACTGCCTGATACCTGTTAAAGATTTTAGTTGAGCTCCTGTTGAAAAGAAATCTTTTAAAATTCATCCCTCATAATTTTTATACTTATTTTGAACCTTTAAGAGTAAATATCACATCAAGCAACAAAAGAAAATTTGAAAAGCTAAGATTTCTTTTGTGTCTGGGTAGCTGTATTAGTCTTTACGTAGCTTTCCTTAATACACTGAATTGCTTCAGTCATTTTTGTAGGAATCATTCAGCTTTATAGTAAGAGTAAATACATCTTGCATGTGGCATATCAATAACATTCTTTTTACTGTGTACTTTCTAGTGTGTATTTCCAAGAAAACAAAAAATAAACCTTATTTCAAGGAAATAAGCATGGTTTTCTTAACAAATAGCATACTTTCTTCTGCTGTGAGTCAATCAATATATACTATCATGTATCTTAAAGTACTTTCAAGAGAAATTTTAATGAGCCTAATGCAATTTGTCACAGTTAAGTTCTGTAACTTGTTAAAAAAAACCACATTGACTTTACATTGAATCACTACTATATTAGGCCTTTGCTGCTATGCCTGCTGTGCTTTTGAATGGAACACCTTGGTGTTTAAGAAATCTCCAAATATCATTGGACTTGATATTAATATTGGGAGGAAGAAATAATGTTAAGGGTTATTACGCTTCTTCAGGGGTTATTTTCTGGTTTCAGTTTAAAATGCCATACTGTTTCCTTAAAAACAAATTGCATAGGTTTTTTGTGGTTTTTTGTTTGTTTTTGTTTTTAATTAAAAAAGATATGAGATTGAAGTTAAAGTAATAGCTGTATATTACTTTCTACAAACTATCTACTGTACACATACCTTGTTTCAAGTGAGCAGACTTGTAACAGAGTGAAGGCTGGGTGAGCTGAGAAAGTAGAAATGCACCATAACCCAACAGCTGGAATTCTTTTCTTTAATTTTCTAATTGTAAGGTTAAAGAACAGTTTCTAAAATTATAGTTTTTTCATCCCTTTTTTTTTTTTTTTTTGACAGAGAGAGAGCATCAGGTTTTTTTAAAGATAACAAAATGGCAATCCTTTTTAACATTCAAGTCATAGGAGTAAGAGACAAATGGCTTTTGTTTCTTTCTGTATAGTAGAATGTTTGCACTGATAATAGATTTAAATAATTATAGAGATAGCAGAAAATGTTATTATTGTTGGCTAGGGTTCATTCTGATTTATTATATAATTTTTTTTGTAATATTAGTATATGTTGAATATGCACTCATATATGAGTGCTTTCCACTTATAAAAATGTTATGGGTTGCTAACTTGCTAACTTTTCACTTGAACTGCAGGTACAAATTATGTGCTACAGATAAAATAACTCAGATTCAGAAAAGAGAAAATATGTAGAGATTTTGTTATTTCTTTCTAAATTTGGAAAGACAATCTACTGGCAATCTGTTTCTATACTTATGTTTCTAAACAGAAGTAAGAAAGCTAAATATTTTTTAAATCATGACCACCTGAAAAACAGATATGAAGTTCTATCCTACTACTGAGTTAAGGATCCATAACACTTTATTAACTTAAAGTATCCAGTTTGACCAAATGGGTATGTAATTCAAACAGTTTATAAATATCTCATAATACAGGCAAGTGGCATAGCTAATCTCTTAAAAAGTGGAAGGACTACTAATCACATTGCTGTTTACTTTTAAAGTATCAGAATGACCATGTGATTTTCCCTCTTTGTCCTGCCTCTTCCATCTTGTCTTCATGTAATAGATACTAAAAAATGCAACTAATAAGAAAAGTACTGTGGCACATTTTTATGAGTCACATGTCTTTACAGTTATTATAAACTGATAACGCAAGAGAATAGGTAAAAATTTGTTAATCACTTCTGTAGTTTGTAATGCAAAGATTTTTAAATTAATTACTGTCTTTTTTGCATAAGATTCTAATAAGCATAAGAACAGCCCTTACTATGAATTTAGTGACTGTTTATAGGGATTCCATTCAGCCCTGTAGACCTTAATGTACTTAATTTCATTGCTCAGATAATATAATTTTGTGTGAATTTAAGAACAAAAATGTGACTAATCAATGAAAATCTAAGTTTTGCAAAATATGAAAGTGATTAAGATAACTCATTAAACATCCAATTATTTTTTAAGTTTGCCCATTAAAGTGCAACAATGTTGATCTTTAAATCCACCTGGTATGCTTAATGGGCATCCATAATTTTGACCTATAGAAATCATCTATATGGCGTTATACTTCTCACTAATGATTAATATGCTTAAGGTAGTTTTGGAAGTCTGAAAAATAAATTTAGGGTGTTTAACACCTGGAAGTTACTGCTAACAGAAATGTCAGAATAGACATTTAAGATGCACTGAATATCTGAATACCCTTTAAATCAAATCACTTTTCAAGTTTTAAATAGGTAGAAACATTTATTAGCAACAAAGCTCCAATAAAGTCTTTGCAATCAAGAGATTTCTTGGTGAATTATTTTCTTGGTGAATCTCTGGGGAGGTCGGTACTCTCTGTGGTTTTAGTTGACACAGGGCAGTAGGAGCTAAGTGAGAAAACTGGGAGTACTGGAGAACATGCAGTGAATGGCATGAAACTAGAAATAGTGTGTATATAAGGTACCTAAACCTAAACTCAGTTCCAAACTGATGCACTTTACCAAAGCAATGTATTGTGGTCATACAAACTGTAGCTTATAATGATTTGGCTTGGGTGGTTTGCCACTCAATGCTTAATGCTATGATTTTTTTTACCTTTGTTAATTGCACTGGAAAAAAAAAAAGATATTGTTGATTGAAATATAAATCTCTTAGGTGGAAGTTGGTGGAAGTAAATCACATGAATCTGTACCTAAATTGGTCCAGCAAATTCTATATACTATTTTTGATTGAAGTAAATTCACCTTAGTCATATTGTAGCCAGAACTTTGTAGTACATAAAAATACAAAGTAAGTTGATGTTGGAGCAGCAAATAATGCCAAAAGTGTAATTTCTACACTGTGCTTCTCTTAAAGGCAGTAGATAGTGATTGAGTGTCTTATGCGGCTTGTGTCTTCCTAAGTGAAATTACCTCCAGCAGTGTCTAGGCATTTTTTATCTTCAGGGGGGATTTTTGGTAGAAGTGAAGTAGCAGTAACTTTGAAAAATCTAATGTACATTTATTCTCCTTGTTATAAAATAGGAAGTCTTTGCATACCATGTATTACTGTAGTGTAATGTACAGGTTTGCTGCAATTTCATCATTATGTGGCTTTCTGTATTTTCCATCATATCCAATAAAATAAGATAGAAATTGTAGTGAAGTGTTAGATTGACTTAAATTAGTCAAGACGGGTAATAATGATCATTCTTACTGCTTCTCTCCATATCAGAAAAGTGATGATTGAAACTTGCTGCTATTGCTCTTGTTTCCAGTCATTTGAAGAAGAATTTAGTCTAAGCAGGAAGCTCAGGACAGATTTTGAGTTTATTTCAAAAGAGAGTTCTTGCCGATTTTATATTTTAGGGTTTCAGTCATGCATGCACCACATTTTTTTCATGGGAATTCACTTATAAAGGTAACAAAACCTTGATTTAAAAACAGGAGAAGACAATTTAATTGTTTTTAATTTGTCAGATACACAGAATATTTTATTAATTTGTTTAACTGTTCCTCTGCCAGGAAATAAAATTGCCTTTGTACTAATAACCAGCAGAACATAAAACTGTGCTTAAATGCTTCATAATAAATGAACAATACATATATTTAAAACAATATGTTTGGGTTTTTTGTTTGAGTCTTATTTCATTGTGTTATTTATATTAACGCTATTACAATCTGTGTCCCATTTTATTTTGGTCTCTGCCAGTTTCTAATTAACAGTTTAAATATATCTAAAATTTTCCCTTTTATTCTAAAGTAGTTGTTTGTCTTTTTATTGTACTTTTTCTGAGAACTTTTCATTTATGTCTTAAGTGGCTGATTACTCTCAATCTCCATTGAAGTAGGCAGGAATTGGAAGTGATTAACAACTGGCAAAATCAAGTGGTTTCTGAAGAAAAAGCAAAAAAACAAGTTCTAGGCACTTTAAAAAGGTGGATTTTCTTCAGTGGAATTCTCATTTGTATAAGGCACAATTTCCATCAAGTGGAGTTGCTGCTTCCGATTAAGCATAAAATAAGCTGCTTTTGTAACATGAATTACCAACCATCTACATCAGTTCTTGTCAAAATAAGGACTTTGGAATACATTTATTTGCAAGAAAATAAAGTAAATCTTGCTGTTCATCCATTTTTTAAACATCAAGATAGCAAGGTGATCCAGTTTTGCTATTATTTTGTGAAAAGAAATATGTATTCCTGTATCAGTAAATTTCTGATGCTCTTGGAATGCAAATATGTCAAAATACTAAAATCAGTTTACTGTATTTTTTTTTTTGAGCCCACAAAATACAGACATTGTAAAAGCAATAATGTGCACAATTGAGCCACCCACCATGCAAGGGAAGTATAACTGAGTCAAATAAAAGATGGAAAACTATCTGTGCATTGGGTAGCTAATATCTGGTTTATTTCCGTTGTGATGTGAAGTATCAATTTTAGCAACTATGTGTATTTTTAAGACTACTTTACGTAATTTTTTCCCCTTATGCCTCTCCTTTTAAGATGCTACCATACCTTGACAGTAATATTTCATTTCTTTTTCCCAGCAGACAAGAATATTTTATTTCAGCTTTCAAATATCTGGGCCAAATTTATCCAAACAGAAAAAATTCAGAGAAAGCCATAAAGGGGGAAAAATTATTATATTTCATACAGTCGTGGAGCTGGAAGGGAAATCAGTCTCATCTTCCCCCTGTCTAAAGACAAAATCATGGATAATATTTTTTTTTCTCTTCTACCACCAAGACATTGTTCATTTTATGAAATTTTAGTGTCTGTGGGTATATGCTTGGATTTGTAATGTCTAGTTAGCTCTTAGGGAAGCTAAGTCTGCAGCAGCAACTTTTGAATAGACTACTATTGTACCTGGTTTGCAACAGGTCTTTTTTCATTGAAGATTTGTGTCTGAGAATACTAATAGGTAGTTTCTTTTCTGAATATAGAAGCCTTTTTAGATTGTCAGGAATCATTTCTGTTGCAGTACTATTTGAACTAGGGTATGAAGTTTAGCTATTTAAACAAATACTGATATTTAGGACACATCTTGTGGTGTTTATTAAGACTGAAATAATTCCATGTGAATGAAAATCATGCTTGTGCTCTGCTTAATTAGTTAGATTTGCTCCCAGTAGCAATATAGTACATGGATTTTTTTAAAAGTGTAGTCCAGGTGGTAGGTGATATGATAACAGAGGTGGACTATGTGCATATTTCCTAGCTGAGCTTGGGTACAGCCTGCCAGACAATCTCTTTATTTGGGAATGACATGGTCTTCATGTTTTTCAGGAGATGACTTTGAAAATAGGAAAGTTACCATGTTTGCCATTACCTCAGGGAAGAAAAAAAAAAAAAAAAGAAAAAAGAGTACCTTTCCTTTGACATTGAAAAGTAAAAGGAAAAAAATAGTTACCATAGTTAAAGGTGAGATATACCTCAGGGCCTCTTGCAGTTTATTTCAGACAACTCGTACCATCACCATGCAACCTGAAAGCCTGGGTCACAACCCCACGATTTTCCAGCAGTATCTGGAAGGCCTGAATGTATTTGAATCCTTCGAATTCTGTGGCCAGCCATTGGCAAAAGTGTCGCAAACCGGTTCTTCTAAAGAAGTACGCTGTTGATCACATTAAGGTCCGCAGCAATCTGAGAGAAACACTGAATCAATAGTACTTGATAAAAAGAGACGATTATGTCGTAGTCTTCTCCTTCCCATGTTACTGCTGGTAATTTTCCTGTGTCCTATTAAAGATAGTTTGCCTTGCTCCTATTTCTGTTTCTGTCAGTGCCTTCTGTCAGTGCCTGTATTTCCTCTACTTTTTTCTAGGCTGTCATCCTAGGCATTTAATATCTTGTAAAATAATATTTGTGCGTATTGCATTTTGGCTTCATGATAGCCTGTTCACAGCTAGTTGCTCTCTGTTATCAACCCAGTATCTTTTGGGCTTTTTCTTACCCGGATTGTCACATTATCTGCCTGTTTCTTTCCTTGACAACCAGCTTATAAACAATACCAGTATAATTACGTGTTCAGATAATCTATTATGCTCCACACAACCTGTATCTATGGCTAGGTCACAAAACCCTAGAATTACTACTTCTAAATCTCAGGTGTGCTCCAGGAAGAATTTCTCTGGCACATGGTAAAGGACAGCTCTAGTACTGTGTTGGTGTTCTTTGTACCTCTGGTAGAGAGGTCCCAGAAGCTACTTTTTAAAGAATTCAATCCCATCAAGAACTGGTAGGTACTGAATCGGTGTCAATATACCAAAGTGAAATCTAACTGAGGATTAAGGAATGATACTAAACAGAAAGACTGAAAAATATCAATGCTTTTCCAGAACTGGCTTCAATTAATAAGCAGACAGCTGGTGATAAAAGATTTTTAGAGAAGAGGGTCTGGCTGAAGACCAGATTTTTAGAGGAGACAAAACAACTCAGGAGTCACACCACTGGTAGAAAATTCTGCCAAGTCTTGTGAGATCTGGTTAAACTTTTTCATTGTAATATGAATGACATGTACAGAGAAGATTCTGCAAAGTCCACTGGAGACTTCATTAATGCTAGCCTGTTTTACCAAGGGGGTTCATGTGTGCCCCAGGAGTGTTAGAAGTACAACATCCTCTTGTTCTAAGCTCTATTGTTAGTAAAGTGTGCTTTTCTCTCTGTATATAGACACATTTTGGTTTTTTAGGTTACTAATTTACATTTGGCAGGTGTCATGGTTTAACCTCAGCCAGCAACTAAGTACCACACAGCCACTCGCTCACTCCCCCTGATTGGGATGGGGGAGAATCAGAAGAGTAAAAGTGAGAAATCCCATGGGTTCAGATAAAGGCAGTTTAACAGGTAAAGCAAAAGCCACGCACACAAGCAAAGTGAAAAAAGAAATTGATTCACTGCATCCCATCATCAGGCAGGTGTTCAGCCATCTCCAGGAAAGCAGGGCACCATCACATGTAATGGTTATTTGGGAAGACAAAACACCATAACTTTGAAGGTCTCCCACTTCCTTCTTTTTCCCCCAGCATTATATACTGAGCATGATGTCATATGGCATGGAATATTCCTTCGGTCAGTTGGAGTCACTTGTCCCAGCTGTGTCTCCTCCCAACTTTTTGTGAACTCCCAGCCCAGTCACTGTTGGGGCGATGTGAGGAGCAGAAAAGGCCTGGGCTATCAACACCATTCCCATCCCAAATCCAGAACGTAGCACTATACCAGGTGCTAGTAAGAAAGTCAGCTATCCCAGCTGAAACCATGGCAGTGGGATAGTATGCACTACTGTGCATTCAACCTCTGTGTTTCTAGAAATTAAACAATAAAGGCAAAAGTAAAGATTAATTTATTAGAAAATGCCTCGTTCAAGAAGTTGGTGGCTTTCTCTACAAACACATGGAGAAAAATTGTGGTTCCCATTCTGGTTTGTCTTTCTGCACTCCACTGAGCTGGGAAACTCTGAAGTCATGTTTATTTTCAGAACAGCTAATACAGTTGCTAGGCATGGGATTGAAATGTCCTGGGAAACACCACCCTTAGTCCTCATGTTCCCTAATACAGAATTATGACTGGAGTTAGAGACCTGACTGTTGAAGCCTCCAGTGTTGGTCCCATATTCCTTCAAATACTTTGAAAGTATATGTGCGCGCTTTTTTGAACATTTCTGTAGCTTTACTGAGATGCAATGAAATAAAAAAAATATTCCATTTTAACTCATGCTGTTCATCCCTTCTGCAGTTTATTTCCGTTTACTTCATTCTCTTGGAGCAGGAAACTTCTAGTTTTCCAAAGTTACTGCCTGTGTTCCACTTCACACTAAGGGCCCCATTCTTGCCTGACTGAAACAAGCATAAAAATACTACAGTGAATTTGAGCTTTCCTTTTAGTGTCTTTTCATTAACATACGAAACACCAGCTATATCTTCAAGCTAAGCACATTGTTATGCACTGTATTTGAGTTTTGTTCTGTGGGTTCAGAGTAACATCTTTTAACTCTGTATGATACATGTAGAAAATTTGAAGATTACTAATGATAAACATCTGGCCTTATCTCAGCTAGAAGCCAACACTGTCTGAAAAATACGCCGTTAATTTCAGAGTGCAGTTAGTTAGAGGAGTCTTAACTGAAAAGCAAAATTACTGAAAAGAAAATTGTATCTGTTTTACCTCAAACCAGGACATTCCACCCCTTATTCTATATCATTTGCGTCATGCTCCGGTCACTATGCTTTTTTTATCTTCAAATATATACATATATATATAAACAGATATATACATAGATCACTAATTTATGATTTATCTTTATACACAAAAATTCCTAGTTCATTTAGTTCATAATTGCAGGATTTAGTCTATCATAGAAGACTCTCAGGGCAGTAAAGATAGTATGAAATTCATCATGGTTCATGCCCATGGGTAGCATGTCCACCTTGAAGAGTTTGCTGGAATCCACTTGATGAAGCTAGCTCGCATTTCATCATTTCATATTATCCTGAAAAACACTTATTGAACACTGTTGGTATTATGTAGCAATTAACATCGTACAGCTGAGAATTGAGTATTCTCACCCAGGGTTAAATTTCCTTGGGGTACACATTGAACTTCATTCTTCAGCATCACCCACCAAGTACATCCAGGTCCTTGAGCAAAAACATTCCCACAAATGGGTTTGCCTTTGGCAGAAGTAGGAAAAAGCCAAACAATTTTCCCCAATATATTACTTTCATGCACCACAGGGACTTTAGCCCCTTCTACAATATGTAAAAGGTCTGATTGAGCAGGACCGGAGCGTTTGATGGATCCCCTGGTGTTAACTAACCAGATGATTTGCACTAAAAGCTTTCAACAATTTTTAAAGGTTCCCAATTTTTAAAGGTTATACCATCCATTGCTTTCAGGGTAGTTTTTAACAGTCTGTCATATCGTTCAAATTTCCCAGAAGCTAGTGCATGATAGGGAAATTATATACCCACTCCGTGTCATGTTCCTTGGCCCAATCACTTATAAGATTGTTTTTAAAATGAGTCCCATCATCTGACTCAATTCTTTCTGGAGTACCATGTCACCACAACACTTGCTTTTCAGGACTCAGGATAGTATTCCAGGCAGTGGCATGGGGCACAGCATAGGTTTCCAACCATCTGGTGCTTGCTTGCTTCCACCATTGGAAGCACATAGCACCTACCCTGGTGCACTTGAGGGATTATGATATAGTAAATTCGACAGGCCTCCCCATACTTACATTTCAACCATCATCCCCCTTACCACAAATGTTTTAACCATTTAGCTTGCTTGATTTTGGCATATGTTTCATGAGTAGCATCTGTATACAAATATCAGCCCATCATTAACTTACAAATAAAACAAAAAGCAAAAATAAAAATATAATAATCAGCATGGAGAAAGCCTGTCTTGTCACAATAGAATTTGCATTACATTTCAAAGAAAATCAGAGTGTTTTACATAGGGATACAAAATAATTGTATATTCAGAATCTAGTATGATATTTCGTTCCTAGGTCAGATCTCAGAAACAAGTATTGCATCAGATGTTTAATGACATGCTCTGACTGTATGTTCTTTTGTTATTATACCATGAACCTGAAGGTATTCTTCCTTCTAATTCCTTCCTTTTAATGTCTTTGATAGAACTTTACCCAGGTGACTGGAGGAGAGGCATAATAGATCTTGACGCTGGAAAAGGAATATTGTTTTTATTTCATATGTATTTTATTATAACTCTTATGATTTATTTATTAAATGTATTTTATTATATTAAAGTGACTTCTAACATAGAAAATAGCATGAATCAGAACTATAGATTTTCTAATCTTCCTTGCAAGTTTGATTTAAGATCAGGAGGGCGATCTAGACTTTTGGCTGTTCTGTGTTTGGTAGGTCAGAATGAAGTCCTGGAAACAAGTTTCCCTGAACTTGGGAAAAATCAGGTTCAATCCATGTCTGAACTTTGCAGGCTAATTCATCTCTTTGTGGGCTTAAAATGTGAAAAGTAAAATTGTAAGATTCAAATAATGTACAGAAAATGTCAGAAAGATGTAGAAATTACAGGATAAGGGAGTCCACGTGACTTTAAGGTGCATTTGTAATCATAAGCACAAACATTGTTTTAAACTGTCCAAACTGCATTTTACGTGCATTTTGAAAATGTACATTTTTTTTGTCAGCAAGATCAATACAGTGCTGTCCAAATTGTTCATCCATTATTTAACCTTTTCCGTGACATGACAGCATTACTGTCAGCCTCAGTTATAGAACTTTGTTTAATTAAAATTTCATTAACTGTAGGAAGGATGAGAAGTGAATCTTGTCTGAGTGATGGAAATCTGGAAGGGGAAGGCACCGTTGTGTGTATTGAAATAACAACCACAAGGTACTAGGTCATTTCCAGGTTCATGTTTGAGACAGAAGCTTTGCCCCAGATGACTCAGAATGGAATTGTCTAAAATGTCCAGGCCCGACCAAAATTAATGGGCTTTAACCTGTATACCTAATAGTTCAAAAACAATGTAGATGTTATATACAAGGCTTATCGAGTTGCTTTCCCATGTGCCAAACTTTTCACGTAACAGTATATTTATTAACTGTATTCTGAAAGTTTATCTGAGCTATGAGAACAATTTTAAAGCAGAAAAAAATTTGTGTTAGAGAAGGCTGGTTTGTGAGAAGCATATGGTTCAAAAAACCCACCATTCTTCCATTCCCTGTAGACAGTGAATTGTTTTTGGAAATTATGTTTTTGCATGACTGTCTGTTACCGTAATAGCATGACTGAAATGCCTTGATACCCAGTCAGCCTCACAGACAGTTTATGCAAGATGCTGTACAAGTGCATCAAAACCCCTCCTCTTCCAGTTCCTTACATGATTAGAAACAGCAAAGGGAGTAGCAGGAAGATGGGCAAAGGCATACGAGTGAGCAAATTATTGATAGTCTTCATCCATCGGTGGGTATAGCAAAATTCAGAATCCCAAACTGACTAATGGTCAGTGTACACCGCTCTCCTGGATAACAGAGGAAAGCTGCTACTTCCAGCCATTCCAGCCCACGACTCCTATCTCAGCTAGAGAAGCCCAGTCTGGGGACTCAGGGACCTGGGCTCTTGCCCAGGCTGAGGGACCTGGCTGCTACTTTGCAGGTTCAGCCAGTAGTAAACCTGAGAATGTGCCCCAGAGACCAATAATAACTGCATGCTGATGGAGTGTAGGTCAAGAACTGATACTTCAGATGCAGCAAAGCTGAGAATCACATATTGAAACGCCTCTGTGGTTAGTTCTCAGTGCTATCAAAAGTTGGTAGTAATTTGTTGGAATACATTGCTGAATCTAGTCATAACGCTTGTGGCTTTTTTTATTTGTATCATACTCTTCTTGGTGTGAAGAGTGAATTGTGGCTCTAGATTTTGATCTTACTTTTCAGTTAGTGCTTGAAGGATGGTGGATAATCTATCATTATGCTCAGATATAGCCATATAATGTACTTGGCTTTGCTGGGTTTACAAGACTGCTGCTAAAAGTTTACCTCAGTTTTGATAAGCTTGAATTTTATATTTAAAACAAAGGAATTGTGCAAGTGCTTTGAATCGGCAGATGATACACAGGTTTCCTACATAGCTCTGCTAATGCACTGAAGAACTAAACGACATGTGCTTGGTGTTAGTTTGGGAATCTTGGAGACAAGGACTTACAGGGTAGTTTCAGTGACAGTTTGAAAACCAGACAAGTAGACTGAAAGAGCAAGCTGTTTAAATATAGTTGGAGAAACCACCTGATAGGAACCTGCAAATACTGTGCTTGCATCCACCAAACAACAGAGTATTAACTTGCACTTTCTGACTCTCTGTTCTGTTGTCTGTAAAGCCTCAGATGAATCAGTTTAGTCAGTCACTGGAAAGAACAAGTTCAAAAAAAGTAGGAGGCAGGTTTCTGAAAGCCCTGTCCTCTTTTCATCAGATAAATCACTAGCCAACGAACATTCTGGGAAGAGATTATAAATCCTGTCCCTACAATTTCACTTTTCTGCCAATCCAAACTAACAATTCCCATAATCTAGGATTACCAGAATTTTGGCAGCGGTCAGTTGGTCTGATGAGGTTATTGTGCAATAGTTAGGCAGTTGGGGGATCCCTGGGAGTTTTCTCTTCTCCATCTGATCTGTGTTAGTGTGAGAAGGTTATCTGTCTTTCTTACAGAGTTTATGGCTCCCTGCAATACTGTCACCTTTTTGCTCCAAAGGTGATATGACCTCAAGACAAGCCGTTGCCCAATTTCTTGGAATACCTGTCAGATCTGACTTTTAGCATGGTCACTGCTTAATTGCTATAACATCCCTGATTAATTCTGTGGTGCCACCAGTGAACTCTGAAGTGAGTGCTTAATGAAGTATGTCAGGGAAATTCAGGAGCTACCAGCAGTACTTTTAGCTGATGGGCAAGAGTGTTTTAGAGAATTTTAAAAAACATTATGAGTCATATGAATGCTCTGGCAAAGCCTTTCAGCTAAAATGGGTCTGAATTATATTTTGAGGAAGACTTATGGGTATCTGGGGGTTTTTTTATTAATAGGTGCCACATTAAGTGGCATCTGTCCTCAAGCCCCAGTTGCTTGTTTCTGCCCTCTATTCATTGCCCTCTCTTTTAGCCAATCCAACTATTTGTGTGGCACATGATAGACTGTATTAAGGAACAGAATTTAAAATTATGTTCATTCCTTTTTCCTGTTGCTGTTCAGACAATATTGGTTTGATAATCTGTTATTCTCCTGTCTCCAAAAATAGCTGTTTCCATGCTACTGAAGAAGGCAGTAAGGCATTGGGGATCAAAAGCTGGGTAGGAAAATGAGAGAAGGAAAGGGAGCTGTATAATCTGTCTTAGCTACCAAAACAAGTATGTGTGATTTTTTTTACGCTTGTTAGTCAAAAACTGCGTGACTAGTCATCTTCATAGATGAAATATGCAAAACCATTATGCATTTTTCCGACTTTTTACCTTCTTTACCAATAACATGCCATAATCTACCTGGACTTGGGCAGAGCATTTTACACTGTCTTGCAAGACATCCTTGTCTCTAAATTGGAGAGACGTGGTCTGGATGGATGGACCACTTGTTGGATAAGGAATTGGCTGGATGGCCACATTCAAAGAGTTCTGGTCAATGGCTCGATGTCTAAGTAGAGACCAGTGACACGTGGTGTTCCTTAAGGGTTGGTACTGGGACGAGTGCTGATTAACATCCTTTTTGGCAACATGGACAATGGGATCAATTGCACCCTCAAAGTTTGTTGATGACACCAAGCTGTGTGGAGCGGTTGACACACAGGAGGGCAAGGATGCCATCCAGAGGGAACTGGACAGGCTTGAGAGGTGGGCGTGTGCCAACCTCATGAAGTTCCACAAGGCCAAGTGCAAGGTTCTGCACGTGCATCAGAGCAATCCCAAGCACAAATACAGGCTGCGTGGAGAATGGATTGGGAGTGGCTCTGAGGAGAGGGGCTTGGGGGTGTTGGTGGATGAGAAGCTCAACATGAGCCAGCAATGTGCACTCACAAAGCCAACCACATTCTGGGCTGCATCTAAAGAATTGTGGCCAGCAGGTGAAGGGAGATGATTCTTCCCCTCTGCTGTGCTCTCGTGAGACCCCCACTTGCACTACTGCATCCAGCTCTGTAGCCCCCGACATCAGAATGACACAGACCTGTTGAAGTGAGTCCAGAAGAGGGCCACGAAGATGATCAGAGGGCTGGAGAACCTCTCCTATGAAGACAGGCTGAGAGAGTTGGAGTTGTTCAGCCTAGAGAAGAGAAGGCTCCAGGGAGACCTTATAGCAGCCTTCCAGTACCTAAAGGGGGCCTATGGGAAAGATGGGGAGGGCCTTTTTATCAGGGACTGCAGTGATAGGATGAGGGCTAAGAGTTTTAAACTGAAAGAGGGCAGATTTAGATTAGGAATTGGGAAGAAATTCTTTACTGTGTGGGTGGTGAGGCATTGGGCCATGTTGCCCAGAGAAGTTGTGGATGCCACAGCATTGGAAGTGTTCAAGGCCAGGTTTTATGGTGCTCTGAGTAATGGGGTCTACTGGAAGGTGTCCCTGGCCATAGCAGAGGATTTGAAACTAGGTGATCTTTAATGTCCCTTCCAACCCAAATCATTCTATGATTTTATGAATAAACTGTTGTTAGCTCCTCTCTCTTCCTTCATGCTCTCATCTTAAACAGATTCTGTTTAATTTATTCAAGCTTTTTCAGGGAGTTCATTGTTAAAGATTTATAAGTGGTGAATGAGGCTCTCCACTGTCTTATCAAGGACATTTTTCTCAAGTAAATTGACGCATTCACTTCTGAAGGGCATTCAGTTAAACAATTACATACAAACATCCTCTGTCTCCTTGCCTTTTAAACGGAGTCAAGACACTAATTCATTCTCACCTCTTGTAAACCACCTTCAGAAAGACAGCCAAAGGAATGTATTCAGAGCAAAATGAAAATACTGCAGAATGCCCTGAGATTCCTCAGAAGTGGACCAGGATACTAAATTTGAGGACTAGTTTTAAGTTTGCAGAAAGTTTCCAGCACAATTATTCGTTGCCCAGGAAGCCTAGTTCTAGAGAAAGTTGAACTGGAAACTGTCTTCATGATATACATGGAATACATTTTTCTCAGAAAAATCTGAGAAATGGGAATGTGATTCCTAAAACAGAGCAAAGAGGTGATACCTTTTCCTATTCCCTTAATCTTTATGTGAAGAGAGAAGTAATGAGAAAAAGAAATAGAGGGCTGGGGGGAGAGAAGGGTAGCACAAGACTTTCATCCTGTAGACAAAAAATAATGAAATAATCATCAGCTGTTCTGTATGAATTCTTGCAGGTAGTTCCCAATTACTTAAATCAATAACATTTCAATGTAATCTAGTAACTGTATAATATTTCCTTCCCACTTTGCCTTTTTTTCCCCCGATCTAGAAAACATATTTTTTCCTGTGAAAAAATACTGGCTTGAGTAATAGTATATGAAGTTAATAATACTCTTTATTCTCCTGTTCTACAGGGTTTCCTGTACAGATGAATGACTCGGATCACTCGCTATTTCAGCATTCATTTCAAGGATGCATGCAGTTTATTCACGTGGATGATCAGCTGGTGGATTTGCACGCAGTGGAGCAAGGGCAGCTGGGAAGCTTTGCCAATGTCACCATTGACATGTGTGCCATTATTGACAGGTAAGTTATGGAGACATCACTGATACTCTGATACACTGATACGTGTCGTGCATATTCTGAAAATATACAGTGATACAGAAAAGGTGGTTCTGATACTGGCAGTGATCACGTCAAGGCAGTCCGACCTGTTTAGCAGTGGGAACCATGCTTAGAGGATGGAGATGATGCCTTTAAGCTGTAGATTGTGCAGGGTGCAGTGGAAGGCGTATCTCCAATCTCCTCACTCTCAGTCAGAGGAGGAGGTGAAAAGCTCTTGTAAGTCAAATTCAGCTGATGGGTCAATAACATGGCTGGCTTGAATACTGGGAACTCTCCCAAAAAGTCACACATTTTGTCTGTTTCTTAGATGAGCCTTATGGAGATCTTTTTACTACTAGAAGTTGTGCTTCCTGGCTTTAGTGCCTTCTGGCTTCACTGAATTCCTCAGAAAATTAAACCAGATCCACATACTTGCACAACTGTGCATGTAATAAATGCTCGAACTTTATTGTGCTTTATATTATTTATAGCATATTATAATAACATCCTTAGTGGGTTTTTTTCCCAAACTGAGAAGAGTATTTCAGAATTATGGCAGCCTTTTGCTTTGAGCCCGACCTTTTAAACCACTTACTTGTGCTAATTTCTGTTGCTCCTTATTAATAGTTTCTTCTTTGTTGTCAAAAAAGAAAGTATTAGGAAAGATAGGGAAAGAGCAAGAAGCCCAACTCCTGAATGCAGGCAGCTTGGCTTATCATGAAATTACCTATATATTAAACACATTGCAAATGTGCTGGAAAGCTGAAAATGGCTTTTTTAGAATTTTGCTTCGAAAGAAGCAAAGATTACAAGATCATAGAGCCCTAGAACAATTCACGTAACAAGCAACCACTGGAGTTCAAGACCCGCTCAATGCAGGGCCTACTTAAAGCTATGTCAGCTTGCTCAGGGCCACATCCAGTGAGCTTTGACTACCTCCAAGGATGGAATTTCTACAGGCTAAATGGATATAATCAGCAAAGATCTACGTAGTTATGGTAAAGAAATGCATGTGCTTTTAAATTCCTACTGTGAGTTAAGAGAATCTCAGAGAGATAAATGCTGCTGTGAAAAAATGAAATATGGCTTACTGCTTTGGTGTTGCAAAATGCCTTCTCTTCTTGAAATGTAGACATCAGTTTGCAGTAGACAAGTTGTGGTGAGTTGACCATGGACAGCAACCAAATACGTGCCCTACCTTTACTCACTCCCCTCTCCCAGGAGATGGGGAGAAAAATAGAAGAAACGCTCTTGGACTAAGATGGCAGTTTAATACAAATGGCAGTTTAATAAAAAAAGCAAAAGCTGCACATGCAAGCAAAGCAAAAAGAGGAATTCATTCACTACTTCGCATCTGCAGGCAGATGTCCAGCTGCTTTCTGGGAAGCAGGGCCTCAGCATGTGTAACAGCTGTTTGGGAAGAGCAACTCCATAACTGTAAACATCCCCCCTTTCTCCTCCCTTCCCTGAGTTTTTATTGCTGAGCATGACATTGTATAGTATAGGATATTCCTATGGTCAGTCTGGGTCAGCTGTCCCAGCTGTATCCCCTCCTAGCCTCTTGCCCACCCCCATCCTCCTGGCCTTTATGGGGGATGGTGTGGAGGGAAAGCCTTGATGCTGTGCAAGCCCTGCTCAGTGGCAGACAAAATAATGGTGGGTGACCAACACTGCTTTAGCCACAAGTGGGAAGCACGGCACCATACGGGCTGCTAGGAAGAAGATTAACTTAGTAGCTTCATGCCAGCCAGACCTGGTATACCATTTTAGTGATGTCAGTGTTAAGGAGCGTGCTTTGTGGCATACCAGTGAGTTGTTCTGGCATGTCACACCACTTCATATTGTTGCTTCTCATGGACTTATTGAGGGTTGTAGTCTCAGTGAAACGAGGAAGCAAAGAGCTGCTGTCGTAGGGAAGAAGCTTGTTCTGTCTCCTCACGTACAGCTGAAATTAGAAAAGCCTCCTGTGGTTAGTATTTGGTAGTTCGAATCGCCTAGTTTTATTTTGAATATTTGTTTTTGGAAATGTAAACTGACTCGGAAGAAAGGATGTGAAGACACATCCAATTAAGTCTCTGCTTTCTCCCCAGTGGGTAAACTTAAGCTTGTGTGACGGCTTTTATTGATCCCACTTATGCCAGCGTCTATTAGAAATAGTTCCATCATCGGAGTGAAGTTAATCAGAATTAGGCTTTTGCAATGTATTACAATGTAATTACAATTACAATTACAATTACAATTACAATTAACTTATGATGTATGTTAATTAAATCAGAGCTTTACAATGCAGTTTTTAAAAATAACTTAAAGCTTCCTATATGTCAAGCAGCTTACTTTTGAATTGAGCTTTATATAGAAATTGCTATTTATAAGGTATTTCTTTTTATAACATATAATAATAGATATTTAAATATTTCATATTTGAATATAACACCATATTCCAGAAATTATAATATATTAAATACTTTTTACTATATTAAAATATTACTACGCTTTATACATTTAACATGTATTACATATTAGATTTATTTTATGTAGGTTTTATATATAGCATTTGTATTTATACTATTTTTTAATATAAATAACAGTGGTTTATGTATGTTTATGGAGGTATGTTTTCTCTATATAAGAAAACATATTCTCCCTCTCTTTTATCTCTTTGGCCACCTTGGTCCCTGATATCATCCTCATTATATAAATTAAAAGTGTCTGTCTTATATTTATGCTTTCTAAGCACTGGAAGATTGTGTTGCAAGTAGAGTAAAAATTGTAGAATCATATGAAATTAGAATAGTATCCAAAGAATTTTCTTAGGGTTGTTTTTTGTTGGGTTTTTTTTTAAGGATTAGGATGTAATCTAGTTTGTTGTTTTCCAGTGATCAAATTTATTTCTTTGTAGTTTGCACTTTAAAACAAACTGTTTGACTGAGAAGTAATAATGACAAGCTTTAGATCTGGCTGGATTTTCATGGCTGTCTTATTAACATCTGCAAATAAGAGTGTGCAAGCACTTCTGTTACAATATGCCACCATACATAACATTTTTATATGTGGCTTTCTTGTAAAGGATCCAAGTACCATGTGTGCTATATATTAGCTTAATTTCATTCCCTTTGAAACGGGAAGATACTTGTGGCTGTGATACGGGGATCCTCCTGCTTTTTTAAACTTGTTTGGCTCTGAATCATAAAGGCTTTGTCATCGTCAACGTGGAAATTGCTTTCATAGCCACACTTCAGTGAAGACCCCCACTGGGCAAAATGATAAGCTGTCACATTGAATTATTTTTACTGCAGACTTCAGCCATTTGGTTTGGGAAAAAAACATAAAGTTGTAAATGGTGACATTTTTCATCGTTGGCCAGAACGAATAGTAAGGAGGGCACAGTTTTCTCTGTAAGGACATGACAAAAGGTACTGAGGGTGGTTAGTTCTCATCTTACACCCACCTGGAGGTAACTGCTTCCAAAGTCCCAGGTTCTGCCAAGCTTAACATCTGCCCCATATGGAAACGGTTTCTGCATTTTAGTTCCAGAATCTTTTAAGATGTTAGAAGAATTGTGACATTACAGCATTACACTTGTACTTGGGAGATGCAAGTGTTGAATCAGTGTCTTTTTATTTTCAGTCATCCCCTCCTCACATGAGCATTTTGCTATTGCAAAGACTACAAGCTGAGATCTTGTTAAAAAGGAACACCGAAACTAAGGAATGTCCTCTTTTTACCAGTGGCCGAATAAAATATATACATATAATTTCATGCAGGTGTATATATAATAATTACAGGCAATTAAAATGCTACTGAGAAAAAATAATCATCCCTGGTTTTGTATCTTAATTAACTTTAATTGTATTAGCAATGGAAGTTGTATTGTTGTAACAGTGATCAACATGCTGTACAGCTTGTGACAGCACAGGTCTCTATACACCTCCTTTACTTTTTATTAACAAACGAACTTGTTACAGTCCATGTGGTACAATTGTACTTCAGGATTTTAGAACAGGACATTGAACAGGAATTATTACAACTAATTTATCCCAGCAGTTTCAGAGAATTCCTAAAGCTTGCCTGACTTTGTCGTCACTAGAATTATGGATTTTAATCACAAAATCACAAGGAGGAGATACTAAAATGTTTTCTATATATAGTGTCCAATCTGTCATTGTAGATTATGCAGAACATACGCCAATTTCAACAAAAATGTCTGTGTACCATAAGAGGTGAAATGACAGTAATGGGGGGAAAAAAATGCAGTTCTGAGAGTTTTCATGTAGCTGCTTCTAGTGTTTTATGGATGTGTAAACTGTGTGATTCCCTTTGTAACGTAGTGAGATGAATTAGATGCCAATTTTCAGTAATAATTTCACATTAAAAAAATTAATGTAAGCAATCAGATATATGCAGCAGAACATTTCTGGGTGATTATTGCTCACCTGCTGTGGTGATACACTCTGTATGACAGAGTGCCAGCATTCGGCTTTAATCTCATACAGACACATTCTCTAGATTATGTGATTGCCAATCAGAATTTGAAATCATTCATTTAAATAACAAAACACAGCAAGCATATTGGTGCATAGAAAAAGTCCACAGTGTAACTGGCAGCAAGGCAGAATGTCTTTTGTATTAAAAATCTTCATTGCAAAGAGTCTTAAAATTCTTCACTTCTGACTCTTTACATGGACTTCAGGCTTCTGGCCTTCCTCTCTGTTCTCCCCTTCGCTCTGCCAGGTCAGTGGTGAGGCAGACAGCAAGGAATAAGACAGACATCATCCAGTAGTATGCTGCATAAGAAGCAGATGATATACCAATGTCCAAACTGGAAGTAAAAGCTGCTTTACAGCTAAATTGTTCCCAAGACAAATTCACAAAAAGGAAGTAAAGTAGGACTGGGGAAGAGCTCACAATAATAGCATGGGCTTTATAATAAGCTTTCCTGAGAAAAGTATTTTTCACGTGGTTCATCTTTATTTAAGATCACCCCAGTCCTTTCTGATCTTGCAGGGGGACATAGTCTTACATTGCTTATGTCGCTTGAGTCCTACAGTAAAAGAAAATCAAGTTATTTTCAATATAACAGTTTTTAAAATACAGAAGTGCCCATTCTAGGTCATTCTGAAACAATTTAATGTAAGCTGCAGATGGAAATATTTCACGTTCATTATGATTCAAACTGTCATAATTCTTTGCAAACAACACATTAATGAAGTAAAGGCTAAAATGGACAAAGAAGAAAAAGGGCACAGTTTCTGTTGTAAGTAAGAGGGGCATTTTACATACTCTTATTGCATTATTATGTGTTATTAAAGCTAGGAAATATCTTCAGGAGGAAAAAACAATAGTTTTTTCAGAGGTTTAGGATTCATCACCATTGCACTCCATCTGAAGATAGATGATTGTAATACATTAAAGTGCTACTTGCTTAAATGCTAAAAAGTGCTAATTTACAGAATGTGAAACAAAAATATGTGCAGGAAACAAACACGTGAAGTGGGTGTGTTCTTCCAGTGAAAGGGAAAGGGTAAGAGAAAGAAGATACCTTTTTTTTGTTGATTTCAGCAAGGACTATAATCTCCTTAGAGTCTGGATGATGGAGCTTAAAAACTCCCAAAAGAGACTAGATTGTGGAAGCTTCTACATAAAAAAAGCAGCACCAAGGGGTGGAGTAGGACTGCATGGAGAGAAGACAGAAAATGTGTGAGGTTCCCTGTGTGGAACAGTATGACTAATGACTCAGATTGCTAAATAACTTAATTGTGTAATCAGTAGCTGTTTAAGCAAGTTCAAATAGTTTGAAATGCAGATGGTTTGAACACTATTTTTTGCTTATGCCTTTACCATGTTTGGTTTTTTCTCTATTTGCTTTAACTTATATTAAACACGTTACAATGGTCAACAGCATTCTTATGAGAATTTTCCCAGTAATTCTGTGGGTTATATATCATCTTGTAGCTGGATGCCTAAACATTTTAAAATCTCCAAAATCCTCAGTTGTCTTTTGTCTCGTATTTAGTGCTAGATAAACTCAGCAGAGAAAGGAAAAAAATACCTTCTTTCACTTTCACTTTAATAAATATTAATCCTTGTTTCTGTTATGAAAAATGTATGGTACTGAAATAATTTTCTGGGGCATGTAGATATTTGTTCATGGTAAATACTTGTTCTTCCTAAAACAATAGCTAAGAAAGGAAACATTTAGGTATATTCTGAGGAGGAGGAGTATATAAAGCAACCTGACAGTTAACAGGGGTGGTCTCTGGGCTGCAG